>CM040171.1:795000-1102500 GCA_022606695.1 Vaccinium macrocarpon | reverse complement strand
TGATGTTATTACTTCTTATGTGAATGCCAAATATGGTGATTGTTGTTTATCTCAAGGTGATTGGCACATTGCATTCGAGTATATGAAGATTTTAAAGGTTTTTTATGCTGCTACTTGTGCTTGTTCTGGTTTTTATTATCCTACTTCTTGTCTTGTGCTCAATAACTTGTATAATATAAGTCTCAATTTTTTTCAATATAGATATAGAGCAAATTTTGTAGATGCAGTTTTAGATATGGAAACAAAATTCAAAAAATATTTTGAGGAATTTTTATTTTAGCTGCAGTAATGAATCCAAGGATTAAGATAGAAGGTGTTGTCTTGCTCTTAGATGGGATTGCTAGTAATTTAGATATTACATTACCTTTTGCTTCTACTTCTGATGTGACATTACTTGTGAAATCTATTTATGCTTCATATGAGTCTAAATTTGCATCTTCTACAACTAATGTTGCTCCTTCACCATATCCTCAAACTAGCAATGACCCATCTTAGTCTTTGCTTTCAAGTAGAGGAAGAAATTTAGTTTCACGCACCGAACTTTCTATGTATTTAGATATGGATTGTCTTACTACTCTAGACACCCCAAATAATTTGGATATCTTAGCTTGGTGGAAAAAAATGAAAGGACATTTCCCATTCTTTCAATCATGGCACGTGATGTACTAACACCTCCTGTCTCTTGATTTTTCCGAACCGCTTTTAGTGTGTGTAAAAAGAGTGTTGGATGATAAAGAGGTTTAATTTCGGTGCAAAACATTTTGGATTGTTTGATATGCTTGAAAGATTGGGAGGATGCACGTCTTGGAATTAAGAAGTGCGATGCAAAAGATGAGTTCAAAGATTATTTTGAGATCTCTGATATAGATAGTCCTTAAGGACTGTTTATATCTGACTTCTCAAAAAGATTTCGAGGATGTTAATACTGTTGTAACTTTATGTTGCATTCCAGGTGCTATCTTACTCTTGCTATGTAACCAAATGCCTAGAAAACTGTAACCAAGTGGTGTGTGTAAAGTTGTTGGTGTGCAAGTTTGCAACTTATGAAGACCTTAATGGCAACATAACATTGCATTTGCATACTTGCATTGTGCTATTATTTATGGGCTATGACGATAAAAAGTAAAAACAAACTTAACTGATTGTGTGGCAACTTATGAAGGTCTTAATGGAATCTTAATGTTGCATTCATGTGCATTTATATATAGATCTGAGCCCAATTGTGTTGTGATATTGTGACATGTTCTATAGTTGTTGGTGTTCAGTCTATTGCAAGATATGGTTACAGTTTTCTGGGCATTTGGTTACTGGATTGTGGATGTGTGTGTGTGTGTGTGTGTGGGTGTGGCTGGTGAATGGTGATTTAGGGTTTTCGATTGGGGTTGTGGTGACTGGTTTCTTAGGGCAATGATGAATTGAGCCCATTACTTATTTACTTGTGATTTTCTAGGCTGTGATGTTACTTTGTTTATTCGCTTATGATTCCTGGCAGGGCAACTAAGTTGTAGCCAGTTTATTCGCTTATGATTCCCTTGATAATGACTGAGCCCATGTATTCCCCTGTTCAAAGTACTGAGCCTACCCTTGTGATTTTCTGGGCTATGATATTACTTTATTTTTCTGGGCTATGATAATACATATTATTGTTGAGCCCATATTATTGTGGACTGCCAAGTTTTGGGCAAAACTGTTGTTAGAGCTATTCTTCGAAGTACATTGAATGTTAGAGCTATTCTTCCTAGCTGTTCTTCTTATGTCAGTTGCTGAAACTGCCTAAAATTCACACAAACTGCCCAGATTGCACTTTAGTATTGGGCAATGATTATTTTGATGAGCCTAGGTTAATGTTTTCATTGCACTTGTGTATTAGTTCTAATTAACCAAATTCAGTTTGGGGCAATGATGAATTGACAAACCTGAGCCCTGTGAGATCTGTGCAATCTGGGCAGTTTTGTGTGAATTCTGGATAGTTTGTGTGAATTATGGCCAGTTTTGTGCAATCTGGGCAGGTTTGTGTGTAATCTGGGTAGTTTGTGTGAATTCATGGCAGGTTTGTGTGCAATCTAGGCAAGTTTGTGTGCAATTTGGGCACTTTGTGTGAATTCTGGGCAGTCTGTGCAATCTGGGTTTAGGTGTTGGGGTGGTTTAGGAGTTGGGGTTTTGGGTTTAGGGGTTGTGGTGGTTTGTGGGTTGGGGTTTTGGGGTTTAGGGGTTGGGGTGGTTTTAGGGTTTTGGGGTTGGAGTTTAGGGTTTTAGGGTTTAGGGTGCAATCACAGGCGTTTTTTGTGTGGTCACAGGTAGTTTGTGTGAATTCTTGGCTGGTTTGTGTGCAACCTGGGCAGTTTGTGCAATCTGGGTTTTGGTGTTGGGGTGGTTTAGGGGTTGGGGTTTAGGGGTTGGGGTTTTGAGTTTAGGGGTTGCGGTTTAGGGTTTAAGGTTTAGGGGTTGGGGTTGGGGTTTAGGGTTTAGGGTTTAGAGGTTGGGGTGGTTTAGGGTTTTGGGGTTGGGGTTTAGGGTTTTAGGGTTTAGGGTGCAATACAGGGTTTTATGTGGTCCCGGGTAGTTTGTGTGGTCAGGCGATTTGTGTGAATTCTTAGCTGTTTTGTGTGAATTCTGGGTTGTTTTGTGTGAATTCTGGGCAATTTGTGTGAATTCTAGGCAGTTTTGTTCAAAATCTGGGCATGTTTGGGAAATCTGGGTAGTTTTGTGTGCAATCTAAGTCCATTCATTTTGTCTCCAACAAATATTGACTTAGGTATGAGAGGGATATTGGCTGGCAACACATTGGTGTCGAGCACCTTATTTTGCAGGTCACTAGTTGAGCACGCCCAAAAATGTTTCATGATGTACTTGTGAACTAAACAAAAGGGATATAGGCTTCATCTGTTTGTTTTTTGCTCGACCAAGGCTTCTTCGGTCCGAACCAAGCAATTCTGAGCAATTTTCTACCTCGCATTAGTGTTGGTCCAGACCTTGGAAAAGTTTGGTCCGAACCAAGGGTCCTAGTTGCATGTTTTGGCGCAGGGAAGCTAGGTTCGGACCCGTGGGGGCTTGGTCCGGACCTTTGGTGACGTACAACAGCCCTATAAATCTTTTTCTTAGGGTTTTCTTGTATGGGATTGCTTTCACATCTAATTTTCTGTGAGAGGTAAAGAGAGAGAAACTTTGTAAGCTCTTCTGTAGCCTTTTGATTTGTGAAATTCCCAATCATCTGACCGCCTTTGAGATAGATATTCATTGCTGAACCACGTAAAATCTATGTGTTCTTTGTGATTGCATTCTCTCTCTTTCTTCTCTGGTTTGTTCAATTATATAGCATAAATTGCATCTGTTGTTTTTTTTTTTTTGTTCATGCTTCCGCGCAACATCACCTTCTTCTGAGAAAGGGGAAATGAGAAGTTGTGTTAGCCTCGGGTCAGAGGCGAACCAATGTAGAAGGCCGAAGCCTCCCATCTGGCAGTCTATGCGAGCTTTTTTAGGGTCCGAAGGGTCGGCACCTTTTGAGCTGCGTTTCTCATTGTAGCTTCCATGCTCAACCAGTTGTTTCTTGCCCTAGCGTTGTTGTATATGCCTATACTATTCCTTCCTTTTGGCTATTGTACGACCTTCAGGGACGAGCCTTGGAATTAGATTTTGCTTTGGACAACTCTGGGTCATCATCATCTTTGTACTCGCAATAGTACCTAGTGGAGTATGTGTTTCTTCCCATGACGGTGTTAGGGGACGGGGTTCGGTCGTAAACACATACTCCACTGGCCTTGGTAACCGGACTGAGGAGATTTAGAACAAATTTAGTTAGACGAGGAGGAAAGGGCCCACGCCTCACCTGGTTTTTTTTTTTTTTTTTTCATAATTTTCTCACATTGGTTAGCTTCCCAGGTGGCTTGTTTAGCCAAAATATAGACATTTTATTCTTTCAATTCCTTTAATTGTAATTAGTCCTTAAAAGCCAATTACTTTTTGTCTTTCGACACAATAGACCTGAACAAAAATAAAAGTACCAAAAATAAAAGAAATTAAGGGATAAAAAGTGTGAGCCATGTACGAATATACCTAGGAGGTGAAGTCCAAACAAAATTGTTACGTGCCCCCCACTCTGACGGGCTCTAACGCTGCGCCCCACCTGAGCCCCACCCCCTGACACACCATATTTACTGTTTTGCCCCTCATTCTCTCCTTTAATTACCATATAATATGTTATTTATATTAATTTATTTATATTACTTTAATTCATTTAATTACTTTATTTATATTACTTTAATTCCTTTTATTACTTTATTATTTATATTACTTTATTTATATTACTTTAATTCCTATAATTACTTTATTTCCTTTAATTACCTTATTTGCTTTATTTATATTATTTCATTTCTTTATATAAATTAAATTAATTAAATTAATTATTTAATTCATTTATTTATTTATTTATTTATCTATCTATTTCATTAATATCTTTTTTTCTCTTTTATCTTTTTAATATGCTCTAATATCTTTTTTTTCTCTTTTATATATTTTAATTAATTAATTAACTAATTTATATTTATATTATTTATTTATTTAATATTTTTATTTACATCTTTTTCTTAATTATTTAATTTTATTTATTTAATTCGTATATTCAGATTATTTCTTATTTTCTTATCTTCAATTACAACCACTCATTCAGATTTTCTTTTTACCTTATTATCTTCTTATCTTCAATTACATTATGGTGGTGGCAGAATGCGTCGAATGAAGTTGCAGGATGGAATGTTACTTATAACGTACGTGTTCAATTGTAGTACAATATACTGGGCGTCGTACTGGGATCACAGTTTGGAGGCAATATTGATTAGGGCTGAACATTGTCAATATGATTGAAATATTTTAGACACTTTAAAACGTGGTGGTAATATTTATTTACTTTTAAGCGTGATTGTAATATTATTCACTTTTATAAGTTTTTTAATATATTATTCATTGTTAAAATAAATTAATTAACTAATTAAAATAATACAAAGTTTCTAAATATAAAGTAAAATTTAAATGTCAATTAAAAAAATAATTTATTTGTAAATATAATATGAGTAAACCAAATTAAATAATTGGGGTAAAGGGGAGTGGGGCCGGGGGGAAGGGGCTTTGTCAAGGTGGGGGGGGGCGTAACAGCCCCCAAGTCCAAATAGCTTTTTGGGAAGTTTCGGGGCATGTAGCATTATTGTTCCTATTGCCAAACTAAAGGGCAAAAATGTGAGTCATTTACGGAATAGCTTTTTGGGTAGTTTTGGGGTTTTGATTTGGGGCATGTAGCATTATTAAACGAATTCAACCACATTATGTCATATCCTGGTTTTCTCCGGAATAGGAGTAATTCTGAGGCCTCAATAGTCAATCATTCATTCTTCTCGGCGCTAATCAAATTGTCAGTTTCGAAAATTCTCTATTTCTTTGTTCGGGTATATTTTTGGTCATTGGGTTATATGGAAATTTTAAAACAAAACATAAAACACATCATTCAATGACCCAAAACAATTCTACACATAGGCACCCCATTTTTTGGGCACAAGAGATCTCAAACGTTCTCGAGGACTTTTAAAAATATGTTTTATATACATTGAATGATTTCAGATCATCAAAATTTGATCGGAAAAGGATAAGTTAACACCTTATCAATCCCGCTATTTTTTTAATTATTCCTTGCGTGAACCCTTAAAAACACGTTTTAAACACATTGAACGGCTCCGATCATCAAAATTCACTCGGGAAAGGTGAGAATGAGAGGGATCTCGCACTTTAACAACGTAAGGGATCCCTTAATAGAAGATGACTCATATAAAAACATACAGAATCCGAGCCCCCCAACACCTTTTCTGGCCAAACAATGACACAATCTGATATTGCGTATAATCACCTCCATGGCTTGTTTACACCCGTTCCTCCACTCTAATCTTAACCAGCGCTAGAGAATCCTCTTCAATTTCCCCTTCTATTGCTCTGTTTAACATGATAAAAAAAAATGAGAAGATTTCTATTGATTACTTATTGGTACTGTTATACAGGGATTCATGCATTAATTCTTATGTATGCATTTAACTTAAACTGCTAATTGCTTCGAATTCATGACGATTTCAAATTGATCCTTTTTTAACATGATGATTTCAAATTGATTGGCAAAATGGAGTTTTGTCACGCTGCCATCACGTTGAGGGAGGAGTATTGCAGGAGCCCGATGTAGATCATGGCTGCAAAAACCAAAGAGTAGAGGCTATAAATCTCGACTCTGTACAAGTTTGTAATTTATAGTAGCAACTGATATAAATATAAAAGAAATATATATATATATATATATATATATATATATATATACACACACACACACACCGGCGATCCAGTCAAGGATCCCGGATTTCCTGGATTGAAGCCTTTTCGGTGTTTTGATGCTTTTAAAAATTGTTTTTGGGAAATCCGAGCCGTCCAATGTGTTCAAAAGGTGTTTTCTAAAGTCGATGGATGAAATCTTCAAAACAAAATACCGGGAAGGGCTTGATCCAAGTAGTTTTTCGCAAAAACTGTAATATATAGTTTTTGCGAAAAACTGCTTGGATCAAGCCCTTCCCGGTATTTTTTTTGAAGATTTCCCCATGAACCCTTGAAAACACCTTTTGAACACATTAGACGGCTCGGATCGTCAAAAAAATATCGGGAAGGTGGATTCCTGGATCCGAGACTCCCGGACTAGATCACTACTCTATATATATATCATTTAAGATAGACTTTTTGTTTTTATTTTTAATATATATGAAACACATTTAGGAGTAGACTCAATAGCCAATATTAGCACAAATGGTCCATAAGATCAACCTTTCATTTTGGTTGTGGAAGTACACAAACTCAATTGGGCTACTTTGCAACCAAAAAGTTTAAACTCAATTACTTCACTTGATACGAACACTAAATGTTAGGACTCGACAACCTAGTGCCTTGGTGATCACAAAAACATGGGTCCGGATTCGTTGGGTGACGAAAAGACTCCAAGCTTGCTAATATTAGCACTTCTGCCTTTTGTCACAATGTTAGTGACTCAGTATGTTTTCATCTTGTCACAATGTCAGTGACTTGGTATGTTTTCATCGGTGAACGGGGTTAAGCTATGATTTGAGCCCGTCTTTGTTGGAGATTCTCCCGCATTGTTGGACCAATTGGGCTCCTTTTATATCTCCCAGCAGGTGCGCCGTAGGGGTTTCTTAAGTCATGCCTAAGATTTTCATGCACTAGTAGCCTCTCCCACCTTACTATATGAAACCGTGGTGAGATGAAACACAAATAACTTTATTCAAGTAGCCCAGTATATATAGCATGATTTTAAGTTTTCAAGAACTTCATGTCATTACGTATGAAAAAAATTGTTACACAAACTCATATTGATTACTGTGATTAATGCAGGAATGTATCTGTACTTACCACACAAGAATGTACATCTTCACGTCCACACAGCAGATTCCCAGCTAGCATATCTACGGCTTGAAATGTTCCTCCTCCTTCACTCCTCTGCATCATGTAACAAAACACTATTAACGACAATCAAGGATTTCCGCATCCCACAGCCACAAGGACAAGGCTATGTCAGGCTTTTATGATCTTTAAGTATTTTCTGATTACAAGGTTACGCTTGAATTTTTTTGCTCGGCAACGCTATGCTTGAATTTTTTTCTCGGCAAGGCTATGCTTGATTGACCGTATTAATAGTGACAATCTACTATGGCTCCAAGTCAATTGCAACACCCCCAATAGAAATACACTTTACATGTGATCAATAAGGGAAACAATCCCATAACTTCAGCCACCAATTAAGCAACAAATCAATGCAATATTGGTAGCCAATCTGTGATTAGAATCACACATAATATGGAAAAAAAAATTCCCCTTCTCCAACATCCTTCTTTCTTCGGTTGCAATGGTGTCAAAGAATTTAAGAGATATGAGGATCTTTCTCACTATGGCTGGTAACCTGGTGCACAAAAGAGGAATAAAAGTCCCTCCAGACACAAAAGGGCTCGCCACCATTCGTGTTGGTGATGTAGACTAGTGAAGATAGGTCAATCGTGTCACTATTTACATACAACAAACAATTTCCAGTATCTTAATTTGACAAGCCAAAAAGATAGACTACCAGTGAAGCGATGTGGAATCACATACATCAACAGATACGTCATAACACTAATGATTTAGACAGTATATACCTTGTAATAATCAGCAGCAATGAAATTTGCCCACCGATTTCCAGCTGCCCCATAACAAGTTTGCAGCATTTTAATGAGGTCTTCGGAATTTTGAACACAGGCGGATTGCTTGATTGGAACAGACCTGAAGTAATTTACCAAAACCAGTGATTTAGTCTTGTCATCAAGTGGAGACGACTCTGCCCTGTTAGGGCAGCTTCCTGCCTTCATTCCTTCATCCCCATCTGCAAATTTCCAAAAAGAAAAAAAGAAAAGGACATTAGTGCAAACACAATGATCAAAGAGGAAAAACTTATACTTTTAATATACGTTTTTATATTCCTACATTGATTTTCAGATATTAGAGTCCACAATTTCAAAAAAATGGACATATCACGTGAAATCAGATGAGAAAAACTTCTTACATTGATTTTCAACCATATAGCTCCATTGATATGCAATTCCTTCACTCTCTTGCTTAGACTTGATAGAAGTGAACACGAGAAGCCTTTGGTTTTTTGCGACCATGTCGCTAACTAGAGGCCAATCTTGGCCATTTTGTGGCATGCTTGTAACTGGAAACCAATATTTCATCAAACCCGCATTGGTGAACACTTTGGTCAAGCCATTAGGGGCTTTAACATAGTCCTCTAGGATTATTGTGACTATTTCAGATGGGTTGGCAGACAAGAAGGCCTCAATTTCCCTCATAGTGTCTATAGCTGGTTCCTACAATAGAAATTTTGGTCACAACAATTTTCTTCGCAATTGGTAATGATTTTGTAAAAAAGGGGAAAACAAGAGAACGTACAAATGCAGTATAATCATGGCATTTACCCCCAAAGGAATGACACAACCACACATCACCATCGAAATCATAGGTGTCGAGCATTAAGGCACGAGCCCCATTCTAGAGATAGCAATGCCAATGGAAATTACTCAAATTAGAGGACAAACAAGTTTGTTGTGCAATGAAAAAGTGGTCTAGGATCACAAAGCAGATTTGGAGGAGGATCTTACATTTAGCTGTTGAGTGACACTGTCTTCTTGATTTGTAACGGTAATTCTTGGGATTCCGGTGTGAGATGGCTCCCCATCGATAGCATGAGCGTTGTGGGTTGTCAAAAATGCATATTTGTTGAACGGAAGTGAATTGTTCTATGTCCCAGAAAAAAAGGATAAACAATAAGATTTATGTAGGAAAAAATAGCAAGAAAAGGAGAGAAGAAAAGTAAACGCGAAGCTGAGACGATCTTCAAGCAACGATGAAGCCAGCGTAAGAGTTTAGATTGGGTTATTTCTTGGATGAGTAAATGCTACAGAGACCCAGTTCCTGTAAGAGTGACGAATGTGGCAACTCTTGAATGAGAGCTTCTAGGGCCCACTCGATCAATTCTCAATCGGGAGCTACCACATCATCACTTTTTTCCGGAATGAATTCCAGGAGTAGTTACATTTCCCTTAACCTATGCATTAGCAGATGTTACAAATGTCTAAGATGTTTTTCAAGCAAAAAAGGCAACAAAATTGCTAAATTGACTCCCTACTGCAGAAAGGGAAAAAAACAATTGGTAAAATGAGTATGGTCTAGTCCATGGATCTTTCAGCCTTGCAAATAAGGCAACAAAATTGCCAGAATGACTCCCTACTGCAAAAAACAATTGGTAAAATGAGTATGGTCTAGTCAATGCATCGTTTAGCGCTGCAAATACATGTTGGAAAATCGAACTGGGGGATCAACTCACCAACACATGAACTCCAAGGATATTGGGATGCTATGGATCACAAAAAACACACATGAGAGAACAAAAGCAAGTAAAGAAAGAAGAACAAATAAAATATACAAGGTTCAACAATGTGCCTACTTCTCGGGAGCCACACCAATTCACTATGAATCAATGGAACAGACCAACAAGAATATGATGTTCTAAGAACTCATTATTGCTTAATAGAACTTTTTGCCCGTGTACCATCGTCTCAACGGACCTGTCGGAATACACCTTATCCCGATATTGTCCGAACAGATGCCGTCTGAACAACAACTTCTGAGACTCAGGTTTTCAATCCTCCTCTTCGCGGCCATCCCGATGGTCGACAACCCATTCAGACGGAAACTGTTGCAAGGCTGAAATTGGCTTCACACCCGAACAATACAGATATTAGAAGGGGCTTACCCAGCCTGTTGAACTGGAAAGCCAAACCACCTGCCCCAGGCCTGCACTAACACAAATCCGAGGATGGACCCAACCTATGAATAAAGATAAGGATTCCTGAAAGACCAATGTTAGTTATCCAGAAAAACTTACCCAGAAAGTTTCCTGAAAAGATGATTTGGACCCCGGGTTTCCTTTTTGGATACTTTCCGGGTCAGTTTTCTAGGAACCTAGCATTAATGTTCTTCAAAGGCAGGTGTTTATACTTTATACCACGACAAAATTTGTTCATTCTACACAGTTATTAATGTGCCTTCATTTAGAACTTTTGCAGAGGATGACGCGAAATTTTGTGGTAATTTCGGTTGAAAGGAAGCATATTCTTTGAACTTGAGCAAAAATGGCATTTTCAATAGAAGAGAACAAATAATTCACACATGGACATAGATCCGGCCATGATTCTCTCATAAGTAGCGGGTCCAGCATTTTAGAGGAGACCAACCTAAGTCACATAAGACGCTTCGTCATCACGAGTGCGAGTGCGAAAAGTGGATTATGAGAGAAGCGTAGAGCCAGAATTAAGAGCGGAAACGAAGAATACAATCAAAGAATTATGCGACCCAAGACTCAGCTATGATGACAGTGTGTCGTGATTTCATGCAGGTCGAGCATAATTGTCAACAACAACACACACACACAAAAGCCCAAGCCCATGCCATTTGATGTGGGCACGATTCGGTGGACCATGTGTATATCCCATGAAAGGATACGTGTATGGTACTTCATAATTTTTAGAATTCTGCACAGCATACGCGCACCTCAACTAATTTTAAGGGATTGATTTTGCCATCTAATCAAAGCCAAGACAGAGCCTCATATGGCTTGGCCATTCGAGGCCCAAAGAGCAACCCCAACCATCTCCAAAACACCAAAATAGAGAATGAATGCGACACATGAGGGGAGATTTGTACTAATTTGTTCCCACTTTTCTTCAAATTTTTATATACTTTATGCAGGACGCATATTTGATTACTATCATGCAAAACCTGGGTCTATATAGGAGATGTGGAGTGAAACATACCACGAGCTTGAATTGATCAGTGAAGGCCGACCTCACGCACCTAGACCCCGTAAACCCTGAAGCACATGAGAAGCAATACAGCCCTGTTTCGCAATCCCCATCCGCAGTGCAATCATCAAGTAGCTGTAAAATCATTCGAATGAAACAATCAGAATTCAAGTTTTTACCACAGAAAACTCACCACAGAGAGAGAGAGAGAGAGAGAGAGAGAGAGAGAGAGAGAGAGAGAGAGAAACCTTGCAGTCTCCATTGGAACAAGCTCTGGCAACACTGAAACACACCAAAACGGCTACCGAAAACAGGCTCTTCTTCCCAATACACATTTTGAAGGAAAGGAAGAGAAGGGGAAGGAATTGAATTGGTGGGAATTAAATATTAATGAGGAAATTGTGGTTTGGAAATGAAAGGAAAACGGAAAAATCAACTTGAATTCGACTGATGAGGCTGAGAAAACAATGATTGTGCGGGGTTTTTGAGAAGAACAAATGCACGGGATTTTTGGAACAACAGGTACACACCTCCAATCACATATCAGACGACGACAACCCTCTCAGATGCGCGTGGACCCCGCCATGTAAGTCTCATATGTTGGTTTGACATACATGTATGAGAGAGGTGAGGTCGAATTTGTGATCGGTAAGTGTGTACGCAGCATTGCTGCGGGAGACTTTCAGGCAGTAAGAAAAAAGACGGGACTAGGAAAAACCAAAAAGCCGTTCACAAAGGGGAAAAAAAAAAGAAGGAAAAACCGAAAAGGTTGGAGTCAGATGGGAAGCAACGAGGAAGAAGTTGGCCATCCAATCAAAGAAAAAAGATACTTTTGGTAGCAGAGTCAATTGAGAAAGGAAAAAGTGTGTAGGGTTGTGGCCTTCTATCCAGAAGCGGCGGACGGTTCGGATGAATCGACAAAGACTTTTCTTTGTCGCGGTGGAGTGCGCAGACAGCGGCACCCCAAATCCATAGGGTTGTAGCCTTTTAGCAGCACAACCATTCACTCCACTGATGTACTGTATAAACCTACCAGTCAGATAGTTCTCACATTAGTGAGCAAACATGCAAGTGCGAGTGTGAGAGTATCTTTGTGTTATACTATATTATTATATTATTAACATTTGCCAGAGCGATGATTGAGACCGAGAATTCAATGCGAGAATTGTGAGCTGTAGCATGGTGCATTTTTACAGATAATGCAATTAATATACAAATCTATTTTGTTGGAGCACAATTTGAATTCAATGGGGATCAAACTCAGCTACAAACCATCCAAAAAGTTAGAGAGTACTAAGTATGAACATGAGATTTAATTATATTTGGGGGAAAAAAACATTTATAATCGACTTCAAATCTTAGTTTCAGGGATCGCCTAAATGTGGAGCTTCTGTGGTCTATAATTGATGACAGGGTGAGTTTTTCTGAGATTGAGCTCAATGTCAGATCGTAAGGCCACATAAGTTAGGCTTAGTTTGGGTAAATTGAAAAAACTAGATTTTTGATTTTTTTTTTGTTTGTTCTTATTCAATTTTTTTTTTTTTTGCATTTGTTGATTTTCGGTTCGATTTTTTATAGTTTTTTGGCATGTCTCGACGAGAAAAATCTAAAAAGTATAAAATTATTAGCCAAATTTAAAGTTTTGTGAATATAGACGAAAAATAATCCAAAACTGATTTTTTGGATGTCACCTTCGTTTTTATTTACAAAACTTTAAGTTTGGCTAGTAATTTATATTTTTTAGATTTCTCTCGTCGAGATGAGGCAAGAAATCACAAAAAATCAACCGAAAACTAACGAATACAATTTTTTTTTCAATAAGGACAAAATAAAAAAAACCAAAAAAATAGTTTTTTCAATTTACCCAAACCACCCCTTAATTTATGTTTTTGTAATTAATCCTAGACAATCCTCAGCGGCCTTAAATGAGGAGCTTCTATGAACATAATATGATAAATGTGGTTGCTAAAATATTTGAAGACAATAAAGATATGATACAATATTGCAAATATGAAATTACAGATGTGAATTTGAGATGTTGTCTTTAAATATTTGTAGCAATCATGTTACACTTATTTACACTGCAGTCATTACTTTTCATTTGGCCTACTTCAATCTCGAGCAGCATCCAGCAGTTCTCCGTCAAATATTCTTAGTGTCACATTCATGGTCAAGTAATTGCTAGTCTGTCTTGAACAAGCTTGATGGAACCTGAAAAGTCAAAGAACAGAGTTCATGAGAGGAGCTGCATATCGAAACAAAAAAATAGATGATAAACACATCATAAAACGAAAACATATAAAAGCCGGTTATGGACTCTCTACGCAGAATTAATAACATTGGAGACAATCTAGAAGATGCAAACCAACTTGAATGAGTATTCTCTTGACTACATCAGTATTTACAAAATCTACAATTTTTTTGGACAGAATAGCATCATGCCATCATCAGTCTGGAATCATAATACATCTCAACATCTGCCTTACAAATAATGGACACGTAAATACACTGATGGATTACTTCTTTGTTTCCTGAAATACACAATCATTGTTTTGTTTTTTATTGGCGAAATACAGTCATTGTTATTTAGTTTTGCTAGTTAGTCAAATAGTTGACCAAAATGCACCAGACTTTTTATCAAGAAATTTTTCCGATTCCATGGTACCCAATTTATATGAAACATTGAAGTCCAAAAACCCCTTTTTTGGTGCAACAAGAACATAATATACCATAACTTGTCATTTAAAGAGGGCAGGCAAAGACCAACCGCACAAGCCAAATAAAAGGATTAAGCATAAAAGTAATGCACAAGCTGCATCTGTCTATAAGTTTACATCTATTGGCTAAGGAGAGGGAAAAAATAAAAGAAAAGCCCTTTCTTTCCAACTAGAACAAAAATACCTTCACATGGTGCGGCATAATCTTTATGTCAAATGGTACATGATGCCACGCCTCAGACGGATAAAGGAGAAAATTCTCTGGCTTACTGGTATACACATCAGCATATCGATGGATGTTATAAGCAAAAGCAGATTCTTGACCAGTATCGGTGAGGAAAGTGGCTCCAAAAGATCTATTAAACATGCTTTTCATCGCATAACGTGCCTTCTGCCTCTCCTCATTTAGGTCACACAAAAGAGACCGGAAAGCTTCACGTCTCTGACTATTAGCTACAGTTGCATGTAATTTACCAAGGAGCTCTTGTATTACATGGAATTTCGCCTGTATCCACAAAGACATAAAGAAACTCAAACAAGGATGATTTGATAATCCAAATATAGTAAGAAGGAATGAAGTCAATGTCTAACTTCTATTTAAACTGAGACAATAGATGATCAATACAGTAATTTTCAGTTGAAACTATCCATGTGCAACAGGCAAGCCAAAATTAAGGACAACAAATAAAAAATTTCCAAATCTCTCATGCCTGGCAAGTTGGCAAGTTAATATCAGCAAATCATGGCTATTTGATAACTTACCTGGGTTAATTTATATACAGGAATTTATGAATCTAGTTAAACCAGAAGTACCAAAAAAAAATGCACTTATCACAGAGGCCCAAGTGCAAAAACGAGAGAGAGAGAGAGAGAGAGAGAGAGAGAGAGAGAGAGAGAGAGAGAGAGAGAGAGAGAGAGTGCTTTGACGAGGACTTCAGGTAAAGTTAAGTTCGTTGATTCAATCTTTATAGATAACTGAATAACATAACCAAAAATTCATTCTGCAATCTTTGGAAGACTAAAGGAGAAATCATCAGAGCACCCCTCATTACACTATAACAATACTGCTAAAACAAATCTCAATAAGATTTTCTTTGAATGCATATTGCAATCTCCCAAAAAAAAAAAGAGCAGAGTCTGTCGGAGCACCACTCACTGCACTAACAATCCTGCCAAAATAAAGCTCAAGAAGGTTTTAACTACCATGTGCAGGACCATACCTGTTCAAAACGGTAACTATTCTCATTCTGAATCTGTATCTCATTCTGCAAAATCACCAAGATGAACACATGTGGCGATTAAGTCTTTGAATATGATAATTAACTGGAACACAATGGCTGAACTTTACCAAACAAAGAAATTAAGAGCTTGATATACCACACGTTGCGTATTGAATCAATATTTACAGTCATACAAATGAAATGAGGACATCGAGAGTTAGATTCAGCAAATCATACATACTAGAAGAAAACATCACAGAAAATCTAAGTTCGAAGACTCACGTTTTACCAATTCATTAAGTCCTTGATAGTGTAAACAATAAAAACTCTCCAAGTTTCACAAAAAAAAAAAGCTATCAAATAATATTTTGAAAAGTATTGGCAGGCAATGAAAAAACAAATGAAATTGGCAGGATTGAGCATACTTCCAACTCATGGACTATGGCAGCCGTGCGCCACCCAGCTTGTGAAGGCCCTCGTAAGTCACTAAACAGATGATCCCCAAAGTATATGACCTAAATTATTGTTTAGGAGGAAAACAAAAATTACAAATGGTAAGGAAACACAACTTAAATTCAGATATATGTGTGCAAAAGTGGTGGACATCTTTCAATTATTCTTTTCCCAACAAAGAAGCAAAAGGAATTAATTACCTCTGGACCATTCCACTTCGTAATTTGGAGGAAGTACTTAAGGCATCCATGGTAATACACCTTATTTGGAAGAAATGAATCCACTTTTGAGAAAGCTAAGGTATCCTTCTCAATGTCGTAACACCTAAATGAAGTTCCCAAACAGACAAGGGAAAACACCACCAAATCATTATATCTGTTCAGCACAAAGTGGTTTGCCCTATAGAGAGTTCAGAAAATAAATGCAAGAAGGATAAAGAAGACAGAAAATTTAAGTGCTTGGATGGAATTGCAATAAGTAGGTTGCAACTCGACTCAAAGTTTGTTTACATGAGACTCTCATCAACCATTCCCCTCCATCTCTACAACCATCCCTTCTCCTATACTTCACTTTTTCCCTTTTCCCCTCCATTTCCCTTTTTATGCGGGGAGGGGTAATAATGTTCTGTGTAGATAAACCTATCTAGTCATTGGACACAAGACACTTGGGAAAGGATAAGGAGTAGAGACGGACATTTCCACAGAGAAACTGTATACCTTACCGAACAGGGAACCCCAAGCCACTATCTGCCACGTCTTTGATGTGTAGAACACTTTCCTGACACTGCTTAGATACACGCTCACCCACTAGTCACAGACACTCGTGAAAATAGGATGAACACATGCCTAAGAGCACAACCAGTTTTAGCAAGTTTCACAATGTGACAAAAGTTATAATTTTCAGATATAGCATCTTGAAGAACCTCAGATACCAAATTTAATTTCAATCCACAGCTGCTATCCAATTTCATAGACAGTTTTCATTCCAAAATAATGAAAGAATATGAAAATCTGTTCATGGCTAATGACAGAAATCATTGTCAAGGGTAAAAAACCCAGGTAAAGGCAAGTACACAAACCATGAAATGACAATCAAAAAAGCAAAAACTGAGTAACCTTGGCTTGTAGTTGTAATGAATAACGTAATAAATACCTGAATAAGTCCTTGAAAAGGTTGATAAAAAAAAGGCTTTTAACCAACTAAACACAGATCATAGAGAGTTAAGACTGTATGTAGGAAACAAAAGAGCTAAAGTGCTTAGAGTTGAAGAATATACCGGAACAGATGCTCAGATGTGTAAAATTCTGGTTTATTTGCTTGAGCAATCACGACATCAAAAAGCTCCCTCCAGGAGTCTCTATTACCCAAAGAATCCTAATTCAAATGTCAAAAGGAATCTACATAAGTTAACTTCAGAGTAGATAAGCAGCAGATATTCACGGAAAGGAAAGATACACCAAAAACAGCAAGCAACAAAATAAATGCATAAAACAAGAAGAAAGAAGAAAAAGAAATGGGTTCAGATTCCAGAAGGCTAAGTAGTTATGCATAAATTATGTTTTGCACCTCAACTCAAATTCTTCTTTACCCCTTGTGCTTCCAATTGTGAGTCACACCTCAGGAAGTCAAATGTCATTGTGCAACCCACTTTTAACTTCTACAAGGAAAATAAAATGGAAATTGACTGTGTGCCAACTGTGTCATTTGAAAAACTTGGAGGTTATCACCAATGGTCATCCAACAGCCACATCTTGTTCGTTCAACTTTAGCACCAACTATTGACAGAGGGGTTAGCATTGCACGTGACCAACAATTTGACTAGCAATTGGAAGCGCAGGAGCCAAAGTCAGATTTGAGATGAAGGGAAGGGATGCAAAGCGTATTATAAGATCTATGTACTTCACCCTTTAGATGGTTCAACGCTTCCGAAGATGGGAGAATGGCTTATCATGCCATCTAAATATCTGGTGGTTTACATTAGAAACAGAATCCAAGAGAGACTTATTGCCAATCACACATAACTTACATCTAGCATAGAAGGGAATCAAATCAGGTATTCAGAAAGTTACAAATATCCGAGTACCAATGCCAGCAGGTTTCATATGCATTGATCTGATTAACTTTTCTATGTTCAGCTAAATGATGGGAAAGTTTGTGAATGTCATTACTTTTGTGGTTCTTGCCCAATACATTTTTTACACGTGGCTTATGATTTGCATTTAATGAAACACAAAGCAACAACCGGCAAACATCAGAAAAGAAGTATATGGAAGATTTAGGAACATTTAAACAAGTAAGTTTCTAGGGATAATTTCAATGTTCTGCATATGGTTTGCCTTAATGGAACAAAAAACAAGAAGAGGCAAAAATCTCAATAAAAAATGCTGAATATTTATGTCAATTCAGAAGTATGAAATAAGCATCCTTCATGACAACACTTCAGGTTAAAACAGTAAGTAAGATGAAAACGTGCAAATTGAAATCCAAAACAAATCTCCAGCAGCTCTAGCAACATGTAGAAGGATGAAAATTGTTTCACCTCTAGCATAAACTGCATCCCTCCATCCACAAAATAATATGGAGAGTTGGTCAAAAGGAAAAGTTTCTTCCCCTTTTCCTTTAGCATCCTGAGAAAGCATAGCAGTTGACTCTGCAATTACACCCATACGAGAACAAAACTTGAAGTCTCAAAATATATTAGACTCAGAATGACCAAGTATCCGCCAATGGCTTTTGACCCATTTTATGACAATAAACTAATCCAAGAATGCGTTAAAAACAGGATATCTCAATCAATAGAGCAAATTATACAAATGAAAAATCTGATATCATCACCACACATTTTTTACTAGGTAACTTTGTGGATCAGAAAGGATTCCTCTGTGAGCCAAGCCACTTCGATGAACATGCTGAATTGCACGATTTACATCTTCATACACATAGGATGCATCAAATTCCAGCTTAGCATCAACAAAATGTTGCACAATATCAGCAATAAGACAGGCCTACAAAAGGACAAAAAGATAAATAACGTTTAGGGGAAGAAAACACTACCTGCGCTGGCACATTTACCGGAGAAAAAGAAAAGTACAGAGATGGTTCTGCTGACCAAGAAAACTGTAAACGTTACCATTTTTACCAGAATCCTTACGGCATGCAGTGGCGACTCTAGGAGTTATTAACTTATTATCGATGGGATCATTCACAAGTTTAATTTCTACTTGTTTTCTAGAGATAACTTTTGCACTAATTAACTATTAATCATCTATTTTCAACGGACCATAACACTAAGGTTTGGGAACATCCCTTTGAAAAAAGGAAAAGAAAAGCCAGATCATGAGTCAATATATTACAGTATTAAACAGGTTGAGAAAAATTCCCTTGTAAATTAGTGTGCATTATGTACATTTTACATTAAATAATCCATCCGTCCCTATTTGATAGTCCACTACAAAACTATGTGCAATTTTCAAACTCAAAAATAATGTACCTGCAAAAACAATTTTTTTATCAATATGGATCTTGTTTGATAGATCTCAATGAGAACTTTATTACAATAAAAAAAAATCAAAAATTATTTTGGTAAATACCTTATTTTTTAGTTAGAAAATAGCACGTAGTTTCGTAGTGGATCAAATTGGGCGGAGGGAGTACAATTTCCCAAATCCAAAACAATAAACCATAGCCATAAATAAATGAGATTCTAAATCAATGCCATATTATATTATTTATACTAACGTTGTAACGTGTACTTTCCCAAATAGAAATTCATAAACCCTTCTTTCAATGAATGAGGTCCAATACCAAAAGGAGTTTAAAGTTGAATGGGAGGAAAAATTATTGGGGTCATCTACTGCTTTTTGGGGTGTCTAATGTTGAACAATCAAATAATTAGACTACCAGAACGGCAACAAATGTTTTTCCAAACTATGGCGTCGTCCTTGACTACATGTATAAAGATGCATCATATATTCGTATATTAAACAGTTAAAGAACAAGGAATAGTGCTTTAACATAAAAAGAAGTGAGAATGTTTTGCATTTATTCATTGCGACTCAAGGAATGTAGAACAATTTAAAGAACAAGGAATAGTGCTTTAACATAAAAAGAAGTGAGAATGTTTTGCATTTATTCATTGCGACTCATGGAATGTGGAACAATCACATGATAAAGCCTATTGGGAACTAAAATTTTTAAAAAGAAATTTGGGAGTTGAAAATGAAAGTAGCTACTCACATCAAGATAGGATAAAAAGAAAGACATAAGAAACCAAAAAAATAAAACAAATGGTAAGAGAGGTTTATGCAAAAATAAATCATCAAACCTCACTAAAGCAGAAGAAATCCATCAAACTGACGAGTCCACGTGCTTGATCATGGCCAATATGTCTTGTCCCATATATTTGTCCTATTTCCTCCCTGGTGAGCTATAAAAGCATATGGTTAGAGAGTCAAACCAACAAAAAATAGCTTTATGTCAATAAATGGCTCAACCATAATCATATTGCTTGCTGTGTTATAAGTAAGGGGTTGTTTGGTAACCCAATTCAGCACTTAAAACTGAATAGGTTAAGTAAAAATGAAATAAGTTGGTTTGATAACTAAAACAAATGCTTGCTGAAAATTTTAAGATCACAGGAGAGTAAGAACAAAAAATGCTGAAAATTTTAAGAGCAATGGAGTATAAAGAGCAAAAACATAACTGCCCGCCTTTTTATTGCTTACACGGAAAACACTCTATAGAAAAAAGAGTTCTTTGTTTATTCGGAAGCATCCACGCCCTCATTCTATTTCTCTCTCTCATAGTCAATGACTTTGTGAATTATCTCCGCAGTCGATCTATGATTGTTTGTTTTTCATATGGGATTCTCGATTTTTATTTTATTTTGTGAGATGTGGGTCTCTCGATTCTCAAGACTGCCCAGTAATTTATGCAGGGTTTTTGGATTTTTTTTTGTTTGTAATATGAGTCGCTTGATTTTGTTAAGAACACCCAATAATTTACATGGGGTTGCCCCATTTTTTTTAGAAGTAGGTGTCTCGACAATCGATTTTGCTAAGAACGCCCAATAGTCTACGGGCTCGAGTTTTGTAAAGCCTCTAGCGAGTTAACCATCCAGGTTCGATCTAATCTAACAATTATTATCATAATCATTATTTGTATTAATGATTTAATCATAACTTCAGTGCCCTTTTTTTTTTGGCTTGGGTTGCATAACTTTAATGGCCAACTATTGAGTGTTTCTTCCTTTGTAGGTTATAATTTGCAAAATTAAATTTGTTGTTCAAGTTGAGGGAGAGAAATAAGGATTGTAGGTAATGCTACATCAATAACAGGGCTTTGTTTGATTGAAGTATTCACGCACAATATTTACTCGTAGGGATGGTTTATGATGATGGTGGGAGAGAAAATTGGAAAGATCCAGAAATGATAATGTTTTAGCATTTGAGCATTAATATATGAAGGGCAAAGTAGGAAAAATTAGTGAATTTAAGGCTTCAGCTCCCTTTATAGATCAAACAGCTTACTTCATTCAATGATTAAAATTCAGTAACAAACAACTTCTCAGCTTAAGAAATTCAGCATTCAGCTTTTAGTACTTATTTATTTACTATTTTTCAATTTTCAGATTTCAAGTACAAGTATTCTGCCCCAGCCTGGCTGAGGAAGTGTTATGGGGCGTAAAACAAAAAACGCGGATGGGCCGGGGAGACTTTGTTTAAAAATTCTAAACATCAACGAAAAATAAGAAATCAAAAGAACAAGGCCATTCCATTTCGACAAAAGACCCACACCCAAGTTCCATGGCTTTTGGTCCGCTTAGGTCTGAAATGGTGGCTTCCCCTTCAATGTTTTATAGGAATCAATGTATGAACTGGTCAGCTAGATCGCTAAATGACGAGATAGACCCTCGTGGTAGGTTTGTGTACCAATCTAAGGCTGGCCCTATCCCCCGGAATATATACCGTAGGTATATATTTCACCCCCTTCCCATGTTTCAGTCCTGCAATCGGCTCGTGTGGGTGTAGTACGTGTATGTGTACGTATACACGCGCGTACACACACAATGATTCCTGTTCAAGGCCCCTAAAAATCGTCAAACGATGAATCATCCAAGTGACTGTCAAAACTCAAGGTTAGTCTACATCGAATTTTTTTATCAAACAGCCCCTAAATTAAAGTGGACAACTGTAACACGCCCTTAAATAAAACTATAAGATAAAACTGAATAAACTTTAGTAGAAGCTAAGAGTGACCTATAACCTAAGCTACATTGGGCTGTATCATTGATTAATCACTCAAACCCTTCACTTGAAATTCATATCAATTCCTTATGAAACCTAATATCAAAACTGCCTATTGTAAGCAATGCATATGGCCTTGACTTGTAAGCACGAGGTCCTTTCATTCACAGTAAAAGTTATACCAACAAATCAATGTATACGTAAGAAAGAATCACAGAAAAAGAAGACGATAGTGACAGGACTGTTTGTTGAAAAGTACCTTGCGACGACCAAAGTAGCATCCATCTGGCTCAATTGACCCAAAGAAATCCAACTTCAAAAGACACCCTTTTAGCTTGTCATAGTACAAACCTCTAATGGGAAAGGTGGGGTCATACTTGAATTCCAAGCAACTATCTGGATACCTAAGCTGATAATACCCCAACATAGACCATAGAGATGAAATGATCTTTAGAGTACTAAAAAAAATCCCCATAAGAGCTAAAAGCATCATATAATGGCATCAGGTAAATCCAGACCTCATTAACCAAATGTTCTTTCGCTAGTTCGTATATCAAACTTTGTAAATTAGAAGAGTAATGGGCCAATGTATAGTCATAGTCAAACCCATAAACTTGGATATCCTCCAATTTCAGGTTCTTATTTACATATATACCTGCGGCAATACAAATAAGCCAATCAATTAGCATACTCTTGAAATGTAGCAAACCCACAAAGTAAGGTTGTTTTGGGGATGTCTAAGAAGTGGCTTTACTCAACGAAGTAGCTTCAATTGAGTTAAGCCACTTCAATTGAGTAAACCCACAAAGAAGTCAGGCTACAATTGAGTAAAGCCACTTCTTTTTCATTCAGACCATAATTTTGTAGCCAAAACAGCTTAGCTTTTATACTAAACAATAAATCAATGCAATTAACAAATAAATCCTAATACCTTTGGGATGCATTTTGGGCATTTCCTTCACAGCTTCTGGAATCTTGGAAAAACTCTTTTTAGCAGCATTGAATTCAGCCCGAATCTTGGCTATATCGTCTTCAGCAAGCTGATCATCTTCTTCCAATTTGAGCATCCTTTCCTCAGGTGATAGGCTTGCATTGCAGCCACGAAAGCCTCCTCCAAACCCTAAATTCGAAACAATTCTCACAACGTCAATCAATTACCTCGCATTTCGGAAAACTAAGACACAGACATAACAGAAGAAAGAAACAAGTGTGAGAGAGAGAGAGACCTTCACAAGCACAAGAAGCCGAGAAGTTCTTTCCCTGTTACAAAACACAAACCATATCAAACGTCAATTGTGTAAACTCCATATGTATGTGTTGAGAGAGAGAGAGAGAGAGAGAGAGAGAGAGAGAGAGAGAGAGAGAGAGAGAGAGAGAGATGTACGAGAAGGAAAGAGCGGAGGGGAAGAAGGCGGCGAAGGGAGGCCATTGGAGAGGAAGGGTGTTTTCAGGCCGGCATTTTTTGATCGTAGAATTGGTTACTAGGGTTTATGCATGTTGAAGGAGTAGTACTCTATCCTTTGAACGGCCAAACGAACGACTGTTCGTTGTGGCCTCTGCTTTTACCGCGCCGAAACGGGGACGAGAAATTGACCTTCGTTCGATTTCAAGAGGGCTGATTGATGGGTCGTCGGTCCATGGACCGAAACAGGCTTCAAAATCTTAGGACAATCCTAGTCCAAGTTCTATTCGGGCTTGCCCAACTTGCTCGTGAGTATGGGGTTAGGCTAAAGGCCCTTGGATCGGGTTAAATTTACAGGCCCATTTGTTGAGCACCGGGGCCGTGTAGGTGTAGTGAGAATATTATAGCATGAGGGGAGGTAGAAGGGGGATTGTTGTAGGGAGGTGATAAGTTATCCAGATTTCACGATTTAGGGGTGTTCCGCTAAGGGTTTTTTTTAGAATAAACTGATTTTTCACAATTTTTTATATTATGTATTGTGAGAGAATGATTTTTCTTAATTTTTGAAAAAAATTATTTTTTATTAATGAAACATCTCCTAAAGCTGACAAAGTTAATACTAGGGTATATAAACAAGGGAATACTATTGGGATCTATCCCGTGTGAGCCAGATTGGCTTAGGCCCAATGTTGTCTAGGGTTTTTCTTCGAATAGCCTTATGGTTACAAATACTCTTTTATACTCTCTTATTTTAGTGTGTGGTAGCATAATGTGAGTGAGACAGACTGAGAGTGTGAGAGGGGGCAGAATTTGTGGCTTCTCCGATTGGAGTGGGAGCCGGTTATTGTCACTCAAACTTATGCATAACAAGTTATCAGCCACTCAAACTTTTGCTGCCAAGGCTCACTTATTACCTTTGCCTCCTTCATGCGGTAATGGACCACACTTATAATAAATAAATAGGTAGAAGTTTCAGTGAGTAGCATTTGGAAGTTGGAACCAAGGCTACCAAGCCATATATGTTGTGTGGAGGCCGAACTTCAACAGTATACACTTTATTTTATTTTGCAGTTTAATTAATCTTAGAGTTTGCAACATATAGGGATTTTGTAAATTTCAGTATATTTTCTTACATTGTATATTAACCATATTCCAGTGAGTTGTGGACCATTTCCCTTGTTCAATTGTTCACTGTAGGAGCTTTCTGGTTGAGCCTCAATCAAAAGAATAAGCAAACAAATTGTCGGACTCTCTGTATGTTGTATTTCCGCCCCTTGCACACAAACCGGGCAGCTGGCGCATTCCATTCAAGAAGGACTTAAAACTACTAGTCGACTTCTCTCATTCTATTTTCGTCTGTTGTTTCGATAACTCAAATTGTCCTAATCTCTGAAAGACAAATCTCAAACCCGGAATAAAATCTTGTGTGAAGTAACTTCAAGAGAATTATTAATATTAAGGAGGTTTCGAAAGCTAAAATCCAAAAAAAAAAAAGAAAAAAGAAAAAAAGAGACTAATAAACCCAGTCTTAACCAATTGGCTAACCCCTTGGATTTGACATCTCATTCTTGCTCATGCTTATCAAGAGTAGACAGCAAGCGACACAAAAATTAAAAACTAGGAGTATTTTAGTTGGAGCATACCTAATAATGCACTTGCATTGGCCACACCACACCACACCACAAAGCAAAGCGAATTGAATGTTTTCTCCAAATCACGCTTTCATAATCACCACTTTTTCCTGTAGCCCACTGCCCACCACATGATTATCTCTTAATAAAAAAAAAAATGCACCATAAATTTCCACATAGACTAAAAAAAACCATCTTATAAATGCTACTACTACAGCCCAGTTGCACATGGATGATGGATTGTCGGTGGATTAAAAAGAAACGCACTCCATCCCAGCTTAAGAAACCTTTGTCCTAATTATTGAGTTGTCTAAATGGGTCTCTAAAAATAAATAAATAAATAATATATGTGTAGCGCTTTATTTGTGTACACACTTGGCTTTGGATTCCTTTCCCCTCTCTCTCTCTTAAAGTTTGGCAGTTTGGGTCCGAATCAGCTCATGGGTATTTCGACTAAATCTCCTTCTGTCCGATCAAAGGTAAGTTAACCAAAACGGAACTAGAGAATTTTCAAGAAAAACTCTTATGGCCTAATCCATATAGTTGCCAAATTTTGAATTCAGCATATCTGAATTTACAACTGTTACCGATTACCAATTCTGCTAGTTTTGGGAGTTGAATTCATTACCTTTGCTCAATTCAAATGCTAGCATTTTTTGCCATTATATATAGATTGAGAGTTTTGTAAGGTAAAGTAAACCAGTCAATAATTGCTGATATGGACACGTAACAATTTGACAATAGGAAGAAGAACACTCACCACCAACCGGGATTAGTACAAAGCAGTACCATTGGACCCACCACACGAAAAATATGGGCCAGGCCCAAATTTAAATACTCCAGAAAAAGAAAAGGAAGAGCCCATATGCGTGGATTGTCGGCAGAGACTAGAGAGAGGAAGAAAAGGCCAATCCGATCTCGTGGAAACAGTGAATGCGTACGAACCTTTACAGCTGAAAAGTGGATTATGATTTTTTGATTTTTTGGTTTCGTCTTTATTTAATTTTTTATATTTCTTAGTTTTTTGTCAAGATTTTGTAATTTCTGAATTTCTCTTGGCGAGATGAATCTAACAAGTATAAATTTATGATCAAACCAAACATTTTTTTGAATAAAAACAAAATACTTGGATTATTGGTCAATAATCTAAATATTTTAGCTTTATTAAAAAAAATTAAGTTTTGACCATAATTTTATACTTGTTAGATTCGTCTCACTGAGAGAAATTCAAAAACCACAAAATCTTGAAGAGAAACTAACAAATGCAAAAAAAAAAAACTAAATAAAGACGAAACAAAAAATCATAATCCACTTTTTAGCCAAAGTATAGCAGGATCCAATGGCTAACATAAAAGCAGTTAAAAAAAAACGGCTAACATAAAAAATTGTACCTCTCACAGTCCCGAGGGTTAGACCCATTAGTGAGTGAGTTTGCTCCTCACACAATTAATGGGTCTCGAGGGTTAGACCGGTTAGATCACAAGAAAATAGGTTCAATCAATTATTTCATTACTCTTATTCACTACATATTTTTGTGGAGTTCTGTACAACGAGTAGTACTAGCGGATTACATATTTTGACTTGATTTTAGAAGGAAAAAAAATGCTATAGATACACCACTTTTACATCCCAAATGACGTACCCATATCATTTTCCTAAAAATATTAGAAGCTTTTGGAGATTGAAAAAAGCCCAGATTATTGGATTATTGGTTTTGAAATTCAAATTTTTTGCATTTATTTGGAGGTTGATTTTTGTGGTTTAGCGAGCCTCGACGAGAGAAGTCTAAAAAATATAAAATTATTATTAAAACTTAAAATTTTGTGAATAAAGGCGAAAAATAATCCAAAAACCGGTTTTTGGATTATTTTTGTCTTTTATTCACAAAACTTAAAATTTGGCATAATAATTTTATACTTTTTAGATTCCTCTGCGTCGAGATAAAGTTAAACCCCCAAAAAATCGGCCGAAAACCAACAAATGCAAAAAAAAATTGAATAAGGACAAAATCAAATAATCCAATAATCTAGTTTTTTCAAGTTAGCCAAAGCACCCCTTAGTCGACGCAGGAATAAATTTAGAAAAACATTTTTAACCGTCAAAAAAAGAAGAAGTTATACCTTCACACATGGGTGGGCCCAATTTCACCCATATTTCATGCGCTCTCCACTCTCTTCTTTTTACAAGTCTCTTTCAATCCATATATATATATATATACTCCCTCCGTCCCAATTTCTTGGCACCTTTTGGGGAAGCGGGTTTTTAATGGGTGTGAAAATTTTGTATGAATTTTTCTATTTTGCCCCTAAATTCAGTCAATATTACTGTGACCAAATTTGTGAGGCTTATTTATTATGTGAAAGTCAAAACATATTCAATATGGATCTTGTTTGATAGATATCAATTAGTTTTATTATACAAAATTCTCAAAATCATAAAAACCGTTAAAAAATAAAAGATAATAGGTTAGCCAATTAAGATGGGAAAAGTACTTTTTAAGGGTAAAATTGGAAAGTGACCCAATTTTGATGGATGTTTTTAGAAGTGGGACAAATATTTTGGGACATCCCAAAATAGAAAGAAGGACCAAGAAATTGGGACGGAGGGAGTATATATATATATATATATCTTGTGCACCAAAAAATAGGAGTAAATCCATCTCTCTCTTTCTCCACATGTATCTCTCGGAGAGAGGTCTCTACAAACGAGCCAACTCAAGTAGGGATAGGCATGGGACTGATCAGGGTCGGGGACTACTATCTCTATCCCCAATTCTTAAATCTCTTACTCATATTCATCCCATATCCAATCTCCAACAATAATTTATTTTTATTCTTCATCCCCGCTTCAAATAGGGAACGAGGATCCCTACAAGGATTTCAGGGATCCAATTATTTTCTCTAGAGTAACTAGTAAATAGTTATAGAAACTCAATTACAAATTATTTTTCTTAAAATTCAATCATTGGGCAACTCTTGGGCATGTAAAATTTTATATGTTTGTAGAATAACATAAAGAGCGCAGAAAAGTAAAAATTATGAAGAGTTCTTATGTATATTCATGATATTAATTAAAATTGATTAAATGTAACATGATTTGTCTAGTAGATAACATACATAATTGTTTCAAAGGAAAAGAGACTACAGGTCTACAACTCACTGTTCATATGCCCAAAAAATAGAATATAATAACAGCAAATAATAAATATTCAAAGAACACTGACTACCTTCAAGTAGTCTCGAAACCAACAAAAACAATCTCTGATCACCCAAAACAAGTGTCATAATTAAAATTGAACTAAATTTCAACAAGATAGCAACAACTAAGGTAACATTAAGTAACGACAGAACGAAAATTCTTAAATGACGCCTGTATTTCACCCATAGAATAACTCTACACATTCTAATTTCTATTTATCTGTGATACAAAAACAATATGTAGATTTAAACCCTACAACAATAATTACAATGAGACCCACGTGTTTGGAGAAATTTTGGTGTAACCCCTTATATTTGGAGAAATTTCAGTGAGACTCCAAAGTTTCTTAATTTATGATAATGGGGTATTTTATTCAAAAATTCTAAAAGTAGAAAAGCACTAGAATCTATTAATTCACTAAATGTTTTTATAACCTATCCAACAGAACGCTTAATTTTTTTTTATACCAAAAAAAGTTTATACATTTATGAAAAGTTACAAAAAAATTTCAGGATTACGAAAGTCGGCTTAAAATTCTCTGTGATACCCTATAAAAGTTGTTTAAAACCCGTGCATCTTTTATGAAAACGCCTAAACCACTAAAAACCCTATAATAGTAAAAAGTTGAACCATAAAACCCAAAACCCCAGTAAGTGCATCTCTACGAAAAGCCAAAAAAATTTCTACCCTATGAAAAGTTGTCAAAAATTTTAGTAAGATTCTAAAAAGTCAGCTTAAAACACTACAGTGCAGATTCTATGAAAGCTTCTAAACCACAAAAAACCCTATAATCAAAAAAGTGAATCCTAAAACCTAAACCCTAATGTACCCTATCAAAGTGCGAAAAAAATTTTAGACCCTATGAAAGTGGCTTAAAAAGTTTCACAGACCTTATGAAAATCTTTAAAAATCCCAGAAAGACCCCAAGAAAGTCTTCTAAAATCCTAGGAAAAGATCTAAAACACATTTAGATCTCTATGAAAGTCATCTTCTAAACTACTAAAATTTTATAATAGAAAAATGAACCCTAAAACCTAAATACTAGTATACTCTTTGAAAGTGTCTAACTTCTATAATAATAAATAAATCGGTGGAGTTTAGACCATGTAAAATTTTAACATAGACTAAATGACACAATAAATTCACACTTTTGGCTCCTAGAACAATTACCCCATGATAATGTGGCGCTAAAAACAGAGTTTGTAAAAACTAAACAAGCGAACAGAGTAAAATCAAGAATTTCAAGGGAAAAAAAATCTAACAGAGGATAAGGATCATGGGTATTCACCTCATCCCAGCAAAGAATCTGCTAACTTTTTTCCCCATAATTGAACTTCATTTTCCACTTTCCTACCCTTTCCAGGGAAAGGAAAAAAAATTCAACAAAATCTAAACCAACAAGAAAACCAAAAATAACTATAATAAACAAAAACAAAAAAAAAGTAAATCAATTTACAGGCTTCCCGTGATTGTAGCCATAATACGATAAATACCACCTAACAAACTTCTTCAACCCGGTTTGCAAATCGGTCGTGGGTTTGTACCCGAGTTCCCTCCTTGCCAGGCTTATATTCGCATGCGTAAACGGAACGTCACCGTTTCCCGGCATATCCACGACGTTCTTCTTCGCCTTCATCTTCAAATGCTTCTCCAAAATGCTCACCAACGTCGGCACCGTCACCGGCGAAGTATTACCCAGGTTAAATATCCGGTACGGAGCAGGGCCCCGTTTCTTCCCACCCGACCCGGTGCTCTTCCCCGCCGTATCCAATGACCCTACACACCCCTTCACAATATCATCAATGTAAGTAAAATCCCTTGCTAAGTCGACCCGGTTCTTGCCCCGATACACCGTTATCGGCTTCCCTTGTAAAATATTCCGGGTAAACGAGAAGTACGCCATGTCGGGTCTTCCCCATGGGCCGTAAACCGTGAAAAATCTCAACCCGGTAATCGACAACCCGTAGATGTGGTTGTAAGTATGGGTGATTTCTTCACCGGCTTTCTTTGGTGGCGGCGTAGAGGAAGCGGGACGGTCGGTTCGATCCGATTCAGAAAACGGACTCTTCTCGTTTAACCCGTAAACCGAGCTGGACGAGGCCCATACAAAGGCGGGTTGTGGGTCAGCCGATTTGGATGTCTCTAGAAGCGTGACTAATCCGGCAATGTTGCTGTGTACATAGGATTGAGGATTCTCCATCGCGTATCGTACGCCAGCCTGCGCAGCCAAGTGCATGACGTGCGTAAAAGCCACCACATCGAACAGCTTTGCTAAAAGACGCGCGTCGTTGATATCACCGTCGACGATGAAAACGTTGTGAGAATTGAGAAGGGCTTTCCTGGCTTTTTTCAACGAAGGGTCGTAGTAGCTGTTGAAGTTGTCTAATCCGACGACGCCGTCTCCGCGTTTTTTCAACGCTAGGGACACGTGAGTGCCGACGAAGCCGGCCGCGCCGGTGACGAGGACGGAGAGGCCGCCGGAGCGGTGGATCTGGGCGGAGTTGCGCACTTGTTTCTCCCACTGGATGCCGCCCCAGGAGGCGGAGAAGTACCGGCTGCCGGTGTCGACGAAGCTCTGGAAACTCAGGTAGGACGCCGTCAGGGCTATCAAGAAGAGGGCCCACAAGAACATCGTGCTCGTGGAGGCGAAACATCTGTGGAATTGCCGGTTAATCGCGTGCGCCCTGTCGATCTTGAACTTACCCGGCGTTGACGGGAACAATTCCTCCTCCATTGTATATATAGATTACTGATTCGATAAATTGGGTTGTGTTTTTTTGTTGGATTTTCGTTTTCTTGGTGTTCGATTGGGTTGAGAAGAGAGAGAGGGGAGGAAGGATGAATGGAGGAAGCAGATGCAGAGAACAAGATGGAAGGTGTATGGCTCTGCAACTGCTGGAGGGAGGAGAGGGAAATGAAAGGGTTATATATAGGGGTCCACCACCCACAAAGAAGCGACAAAGTCTACGCGTGAACGCGTCGAGGGACAGGCAAGATTGGAGGAGGGGGAGAGGTGATTGGGAAAAATTACACTAACACCCCTCTCTCCTTAGCCCACTCTCACTCAAAACATTTTTTTTTCCCCCAAAAAACAAGGGTGTGACTCAGAGAGACAACCAATGTAATAACCCCTCTAGGCGTGACCATAAGTGCTTCTGACCTACCAGTAGTACTTCCGGTTTGAGTCATAGTTCATGTCCGTAAAAAAAAAAACATGTATCATCATGGCACCACCTACAAGTGAAAATAAGTGTGAACCCTCACTTAACAAGATTCGAAATCCAGTCTTTCCTGAGAAATGAGGCACTCTGCCCACTTATTGGTATCACTCAAACTTATTGGACGGCAAAAAATATCAAGAGATGCCAAAAATGATGACACAAATTTTGATTAGAAATGAAAGAGAAAATGTTACCATTCCTGCCTCGAACAACCATAGACCAATGATTCATGATAACATCTAGTGCAAATTAAAATAGAGTTTTTAACCTAAGAGTCTTGTTGCAACAAATATAAATATAGGAGTGAATTATACTATATCTAATGTGAGTCGGCGCAATAAGTTCAGTTATATAATCTTAAAGAGTCGATAATCACTTTTGTCGAGGGTGCGGTATTATTAATTTCACTGCATTATTTAATTCTATAATACCGCAATATCTTAAGGCGTGTAGCCACGTAGAAATTTGACATCCATCCCCAAGACAATCATTAATTTTAGGTCCTCTTCATTAAACAAGCATAATATTAACTCCAAAGATTTTTGTATACGGATTGTTTTTCTTATAAAAGAGGATTATATATTAATCATATCATTTGAATGAGATAAAGATTACGGATTCCTAGTTTGCCAAGTTAAGAAAAACAATACCACACAACTCCCAGTTAAGAAAAACAAAGATGAAGGATTATTTCATTAAAAAAATACTCCTAAGTGTAGTAATTGACTAATTTGACCCTTTTGGATTTTAGCAAAAATTAATTAATGCATAGTTTTTCATATTGCAATATTTTAAAACTCCGACAGATTCTGTATGTATAATGGAACATGGAGCAACCAAAATGGAATATTTCATTAAAAAAATACTCCTAAGTGTAGTAATTGACTAATTTGACCCTTTTGGATTTTAGCAAAAATTAATTAACGCATAATTTTTCATATTGCAATATTTTAAAACTCCAACAGATTCTGTATGTATAATAGAACATGGAGCAACCAAAATGGAATGATGATTATTTTAGCTATCCAGATCTTCTATGCCTTAAACTTCTGTGTCGAGGATCTTTTGACCATTGAATAGTGAATTTTCTTTTAGGTTTTAGTAATATTTATAGGTGATCAAGCGGCCGAAAAACTGCTGTATCTATACGCCGAGCCGAGGGATTTTTTGGCTAGACAAAGATTTTAGAGAGGAGGAGGTGGAGGAGAGAGAGAGAGAGAGAGAGCACGTGGCAGGAGTTTTTGTGAAGTGGGCAGGTACAGTGTGTCAAATCTTTGGGTCTTATTATTATACTACATTTTAGCATTATCTTTGTTCCAATCTTTGTTTCTATCTCTTCGTTGTAAAGCGTGTATGTCGCCGACAACTGGTCTACGCGCCTTGTAGTAATTGATGTGTCACGTCAAAGTAAAAAGGAAAAATATTAGTAGTAGTACCTATATTACCGTAATTAATTAAGGAAATCCTCGCCAGCTTTTTACTCTCACAGTTCAAAAATGAAAGTATGGATTGTCGAAAATTTTAATTTATTGCCAAAAAACTCGAAAGTTATAGTAATACAAAAATATTTTTGTTTTTCACTGCACCATGATTTGTGGGAGGGTATTGTCGTGGGACGGAACGAGTTGAAATCTACTGTAATTACTAGGAAAAGCCGAGCAATGGGTAAGTAAAATTATATAGGTACAATGCACATATTTATTATAGGGGTGTACAAAAAAATCGAAAAAATTGTGAAGCTAGACCGATCAAACCGAATCGGTTTATTTGAATTGGTTCTATGGTTTTATGGATTAGTTCTGCTCTAAAAAAATGAGAATCGAATATTTTAGTTTGGTCCCTAATTTCATAATTAGGAACCGTGGTTTGAACCAAACCGGTATATATATATATATAAGTAAAAATATAATATATACACTCAGATATACCCACACACACCTGATAATTTTGCCAGCTTTAAGTTTTTTAGTTGCATCTGTCATATATATCGATAATAATATACGAGAGTATTCTAATAGTTGTTTTAGTTATTGTTGGAGTTCTTAATTTATTTGATGGTTGGTTAATTTAATGGTAGTAATTTTACGAAGAAATTGCAATAATTTTGTGGACAATTTTTTTTTTTGACAATTTTTGAATGCTAACATGGTTTAGAACCGGAAACCGAACCAAATCAAACCGGTCTGATGGTTTGGTGTGGTTTGGTTCCATATGTGTAACGGTATGGTTATGGTTTTTAATTTTTGAAACCGTTAGATATGGTTTGGTCTCCGAATTTCTATAAAACCGGACCATGTACACCCCTAATTTATTATAACTAAACATTTTTTTTATTAGAGCTCCAATAATACTCTATTTTACATACCATCTAGTATTATATGCATTCTTTTATTTTATCTTTCCTTTATCATTATTTAATTAAACTTGTGTGTGTGTGAGAGAGAGAGAGACAGAGAGAGAGACCGGGTGATAAGAAATAATAAAATAACTAAGGGTAATGCTAATGTCAAAATTATTTTTGATTGTGTTAAAACTCAAGTGTATGAAATGTTTGTACTCATGTGTGAGAGTTTTGGAGCAACTAAAAACAGTTTTGACATTATCACTACCCAATAACTAGACAGAGAATAGTAGCTCAATAAATAAAGGGGTTGTTTGTTGGGTTACTATTTATGGATGCATTTTACTTAGTCATTTATTGAGTCTCTTAGGGCTTTGATTTGATTATTGGTTAGTTAAAATATGTACTTCTAACAAATGGTTAGGCTCTTGTGTTTGCCCTTAGACTAGACGGTAGCATATAATTACGTGCTCAATTTATAGATGTTTTTCAAACAATAGCATCTAGTTAAGTTAGATTATTACAAAAATTTGATGTTGTTCCATCAACTTAGATCCAGAACTTATAGTAGACATTTAAAAAGTGGTGGAGAGAGTTTCTTTTTTTTTTTTTTTTTTTGCCTTCGTACAAAATTAATGTTAATACTTTTGAATAGTCAAAATGCATGCTCGTGCACCACGTGTTCAATATCCAATTTGAAACCAAAATTTTCTCGCATGCATGAGTTTCATCACAACAGATGCAAAGCAAAGGGATCAACTTGTTAATTTAAAAAAGGGTGGTACTTTGACCTAATTTTAAGTAATTTAAACAGTACACTTTAACAATTAACTGTCCAACAGAGAGCCCAAAATTAAGCTTCTGAAGTTCATGTATTTAGAAGAGTAAAATTATAATATCGTGCCAGAAACTCTAAATTCGTATTTACTTCTCCATCCGTTCCATATTATTTGCCCCTATGGGAGTCCGTGCATTTTGCACGCAAAAAATAATCTACAAGCATTACTTTTTTTTTTTTTTAACAAACTTTGCACCAATTTAAATATCTCATTGAGAAGAAAAAATTGGTGTAATTTTTTTCGAAAAAAGTTCTCATAAATATGTTAATTTTTGTGTGCAAAATGCACGTACTCTTGTAGGAGGCAAACAATATGGAACGGAGGGAGTATTAAAATTGAGAAAGAAACCGTCATCACTCTTTTGATTGGATTCCGAAATGCATCAGTAAACCGTCACCTTTGGAAAGTATATGGTCTATGCTTGAATTTTGAGGCAATTTATGATGTTTTCATTTTGAAATTGTAAAAGATGAAGTGTACGAGGAAAACAAGTTCAGTGTACCAAAGTTGTTTGTTGGATTTGATTTCGAGACCTCTTAAAACTAAAACCAAAATAGTGTCATTTAGTTGTTGTCTCATGCCACTTGGACGAATTATATTTGTATTACAAAAATCACATTTATTGATTAAGTGACTATCTTGACCAATGAGCCTACCACGGCATTAGGAAAAAAGTTTTAAAAAGTTTGTATATAGTACCAAATAATAATGCCCAACAATAACACAAAAATCTTTGGTTAAAAGTTTTTAGAGACAACTTTGATTTTTTTTTTTTCTTCTTCTGTTAATATATATAGTGAACTAAAGCATTATTTGTGGAGTTTCATGTCTTATTGGTTTAGCACTTTCAATGCATTTTTTTCACGGGTTTTTTTTTACAACAGCTTATTTTTATTTTTATTTTTTACAACAGCTTATTACAATTGAACTAAAACGCCTTCTTTGGTTGTTGGTTTTGAGATAAAAATATTTTATAGGAATGCGTATTTTTCATCTTTAACCAATTTTTAAAAGTATCATAATAAAATTTTTTACTTTTTAAATAGAGCTATGTCATATACTCCATATGCCAAACCCGCTGCGCCATTGACTAAAAAGAAGGCAGGTGCAGCAGCTAAATAGACCCCTTCTTTTCTATCGGGATAGCCATTGGCTAAAGCCTGAAGGTTGCTATAAATCCCGGTAGGGCAGCGGGCAGGACGAAGAGAGGTTCGCCTTTGGAAGCGTTTGCCGTTAGCCAAAACGTCACTCCTTCCTTTTGATAATGTCGTTATGCTGACTGAATCCAATCCATAAAACCAGAAACAAAACAAAGTGCTTCCAAGAAGGTAAAAATATACAGTAATAGATAATTTTATATAAAAAAAAATCACTAAAGACAAAAAAAATACGAGTAACGAATCCATAAAAAAAATGAATCATTAGGAGGAACTTGAAGAACTCTGAGAAATGAATTCGGCCTTGTTTGGTTTGGTTTCCAAAAACCGGTTTTCTCAATTATTATTCAATTATTATCCCTATTTTTAAATATTATTTTTATTTTTCTCTCTATCTCTCTCCAATCATTAATACCTATTTTTTAATTATTATACCTATTTCTCCCTCTAATCATTACAAAAACCAAAACTCAAAACCAAACCAAACACAACCGAATCGTAGTCGATGTTCCAATCCATAGTGGCTAATGATAACGTGAGGACTAAGAACCATAGTTTGGGTATTCGACAATTAATTATTTGGTATATGGAATGATTTTTTGAAGGGAAAAAAATCAACTACCTATTTGGGCGTAAAAATGACAAAATTTGATTTATTCCCTTGAGTGTAATAAAGATAGAGCATTCAAAAATATTTTCGTTACATACCCGTGCACAGAAGCGTGTGTCTACTATGTGACGGGTTTTGAGTAATTTCGGCTGTTGTAGATAATAATTTATAATTCCTCTGTTTAAAAAAGATAATAATTTATCCTAGAAAAAAAGAAGAAGGAAAAAATAGTGGCTGTCGAGGATTTGGGATTTTGTAGTGCAGCCATCCATTGTCAAGGCGGTTGATGATGCACTTGGTAAGTGATAACGACGAGAAGAACATGGGCAGTACCATTTCATGAGGAGAACCACCGGCTAAACCGGTCATGACTCTTGACTTTGGATATGAGGCTTAGTTTTTCAAAAGATTTTAGTAATCCAGTTGTTAAAATGAGTTGACTACTGAAGGAATGAAGTTAGCAACCGGCAATAGCTTGTGATGCCAGAGGATTCGGCATCTAGTCCCGCGAACAGCCCCTAATCCTTTTTCTTTTATTGATTTCAATCTTATTCTGTGTTCGTCCTAAATTTTTGCTCTATAATGATTTTTGGTCTATTGTTTATTTTTCATAATATTTTCTTGTATTATTCGGTTAATCAGTTGTCTTGAATGTAGAAATAAAAAGTAAAAAAACTACAAATACAAGGAACAAAGTTGAAAAAAGATCAAATTAGGACAACCCTAAATACGAAAAAGACAACTGTCCCAAACTTTTTCGTCTTTAATAAAATTTGCTTTTTTTTTTTTTTTTTTTGTATTTTAAACTTTTAAACTACTCTTATTGAGATGAATGACTAATTCAAAAAATATACATTAATCTAACCAAAATTCAAAAAATATACAGTAATCTAACCAAAATTCAAAAAATACGAACAAAATAGCAGAACAATAATTTAGGAAGAACTGGCCTTACTGTTTCAATTTTCTCATTTCTCAAATTTTCTCTTCACATCTATATATATATATATATATATATATATATATATATATATATATATATATATATATATATATATTTGTATATATTCTATTATTTTAGGTAATTGATTTTCACAACTTAAAATTGATATCAACGCTTCTTTTTTTGTCTTCAATTTGGGGTGTGTGGAAATAACTCTCCTTATTTTTTTTTGCTTCTTTTAGCCTATATGAATAAGCAAACTAAAAGTTTATGACCACAAACATGCAAGTGGAACGAACTCCAAAATTTAAGATACAAGTTAATCAGTTGTCTTTATCTTGCTTTACTTCACCTATGCATATGAAAAAAAAAATCACCAAATAATAATTGTCAAAAAAAAAAAACAGCTGTGATCCCAAACGGTACGTTGCTAACTGCCTAGCTACAACATTTTAAAATGTACATAAGTGGGGAGCCTTGTAAAAGTGGATATTGTAGAGTATTCGAGCTAGCTTGTTTTAGTGATTCGTGACTCTAGCTAGCTTGTTATATAATGGAGTATTTGTGTTGGCGGGTGATGGGATAGAGTCATATGTAAACTAACGACTGTCCACTGCCTTAGCTAATAAGACACCATGTTGGCATATTTTGAGTGCTGTTTGCTTCCAAGTAAAGTGAGTTGGAGGTTTTTTGTCCTCAGATTGACCTAAATCCAAACAAGCTATCTGCCGTGAAGCTTTTAGGCCCATCTCTACAGACCCGACCCGGACAGGTTCAATCATCATCGATGGCCCATGGTCTAGAGCACCAAGATGGTTGGCTGGTCTCCCTGCCCGTGTCATCACAGTCGAGCTGAAGCATTAGGTCAGGTCACGATCAGAGAGTAGAGGCTGGGTAGGGATAGTGCCATAGTGGTACAAGTATATTCACTTTGGCCACATGTCACCAATCTCCAATCGGCACAAAACAATGCCTGTATGGACCACCTATAATGTGATATTCAAGAATTATATGGATTCGCCGTGTGGCTAGGGGCTTGGGTCTTTTCATGTTGTGTGGCACGGTCGTGCAACGTACCATTAGTCTGAGATTGGCCCTTTTACTACTTGGCCACGTCACATCTCCATACTTTGTCCATGTGGCTTGAGAGTCAATTTGACCAATGTATAGTGCATGTTGATCGATCATTGTGCGCATTGTTCGGTTAGAAGGTGTGGTCGAGGGCTGGATGTCAAGCAGTGACAGTTGATGAGGTCACCCTGTCAGGAGGAGGGCACGCGATGCCCTGCCCTCCAAGGCAAGGCGCTATAAATACTACAGTGGTAAATCCTAACATGTATGTCACTTTCTCCTTCTAAAAGCCCTATTTTCATTCTCATTTAGGGACTGACTTTGTCATTAGAGTGCCTTCCGATCGTGTCTAACCGGCGGGCCACTAATATGGTTCTTTCTTTTGTAGACTTTGTTGGGAGAAGGGCTAACGACATCTAGATCCGATTTGAGAGGTCCATCCTACAAGGGACGGACCCACCATTGGGCTATGGGGGGCAAAGGCCACTCCCAACTTAGAAAAACTGTAATTACCTATTTTTCTAGATATTTCCAATATACCATATCTAACATGTTGGGCCTCGTAATTTGTCGTAAACCAAAAAAAAATTGTGTAAGAGTTGCAAATTTAGGATCACTTTCTCGCACGTTTTTTTCCTCCTTTGGAACAACAGGCCCACCCCTCATCTCTCTCTCATACCACGAAAGTAAACTCACCAATCACCTCAATTTCTCTATACTGGGTATTTAATATCATACTTCTTTTTTAGACTCCTAAAACTTTAAATTTTTAATTTTTGTTGTTGCATTCGAACCCTTGCATATATGAAATCCTAGTAATTGAAAAAAATAAACAATGGGAAATGATGGGAGACACTCGTTAAATTCCTAACACGCAATAGAGGTCGTGACCTCTGCAGTTGTTAAGAGGTCAAACAAGGATACATATAGGTCAGGCACGTGGATAGGGTGACAATGGGTGTGCCGTATTGGACTTTAATACACCCACACATATATAATATAACAAAAACGAATGGTGACTAATTATCGCACCCTCTAAAAATTATTCAATATGAGATTTTGTGACTCAAAATATGAGATTTTATGACTCTAAATATGAGATTTTGTGGCTGGAGATTTGAAATGCATATGATATGCCACCATATGAATAGTCACAAAATCTCGTATATTTTCAGAAAATCTCATATTTGGAGCCACATAATGTCATATTGATCCATGCGGACTTTGCTACGGTGCATGTAGACTTGCTATAGTGCGTGCGGACCTCATATTTGGAGTAAGAAAATCTCATAGTTGGTGCCACAAAATTTGATATTTTGAGTCACAAAATCTCATATTTGGAGCCACAAAATCTCATATAGTCAATGGTCAAGGGTGGCACAAATCCCCACACGTCATACGTGGCGCAATTTCGGCCGTCCATCTGCATGTGGTGCATACCGTATGTCATATCATATTTAGAGTCACAAAATCTTATATTATCTCATATTTGGTGCCACAAAAATCAGATTTAAAACCATAAAATCTCATATGGAGGGTGCACATTATATTATGCCCCGTCTATATATACTCCTACAAAAACGATCTCTTAACAGAATTTTCATGCGTAATGATGGGATATTTTGAAGTTCTTTTATTCCAAACTAGTAAAATGTTTACTAAGGTGGCCAAAACTCAAGACATCAGTTACATTTAACAACAGAGGCTCTGCACCGACTTCACCGGCGGCGGCACTCTATGCCTTCAATGGTCACATGACCACCCAAAGAAAAAAAAATTCCTTAGAATACATATAGAATTTCTTTGGATAGTTCACTGTTGAACACCCTACCAAAATTAAATTGAACACCCAAGTCCCAATAAATTGAACATTATGCCAAAAAAAAAACCAAGTATTGAACACTTGGGCCAATAAAAAAAAGCCCAAATAAAAATAAGGTAGGCGAAGTACCGAAAAAACTAAAGGCTAAAAGGCATACCCTGACTTGATAACCAAACAAATTAGGGGCTACGATAAAAAATGTCCTCATATCATCCTAATGATAGAGATGAAATAAGAAGAGCATATCTATAGGGCCCAGTCAACCTATTCACTACAATTTTCCTCAAAAAGATTTTAGTGAATTGATGCGTCAGTTTAATCATTCTTAGTTCAATGAGCACAAAAATTGGTTGGAATACAATATTGTAAAGGATGCAACATTTTGTCTATGTTTTTATCTTTTTCATCCCGTTCTGGTAAGCACGGAGGTGATGCTTTTGTTACAGAGAGTTTTAGACTTTGGAATAGAAAAGAAAAGTTTCAAATCCATGTGGGAGCCGTTAATAGTATTCATAACGAAGCTGTGAAGAGTTGTGAAGTTCTCATGAGGCAACCCTGACATATTCAAAGTGTTTTGATAAGCATTCGAATCAAGAAAAACTTGACTATTGAACTCGTTTGTATGCAACGGTTGCTTGTGCAAGATAACTGTCGCCATTGCATCGGTTGAAAGAAGTTTTCAGCGGTGAAGTGTATAAAGAGCAATTTGTGCAATCTAATGGGAGATTAGTGGATGAATGATTGTTTAGTTATTTATATTGAGAGTGATGTATTTGATACTGTTGATAACTATGCAACGGTTTCAAAATGTGAAAACTCATCAATGGCAATTGTAATAAACTTTATGTCTTTATCCGTTGTTTTTTTACGGCATTGTCAATATTAATGGAATTTTTTTTGTCTATATTAAGTTGTGGTTTATAGAGGTAGTAGACCGTAAGAATTTATGAACACCCTTAGAAAAATTCCTGGAGCCGCCACAGCCCTTGATTCCCTTGCCGAGCAATCAAGAGAGAGAGAGAGAGTGAGAGAGTGATTGATTACCTTGAAGAGCGTGGTGTAGTTGAGAGGGAGAGAGATATTACCAGAGTGGGATGAGGCGCAATTGAGACTTGTGAGGTTGGGGGATGACTGAAATGAGGATCGAGAAGTGAAATGTTTTTTTGAACGGCAAACAAATTTATTAATCTTTGAAGGAGAACAAAGATTAATAGGGGAGAAGATTTTAGGTGCGGATAGGGTACGGTACACGTAGTACCCTTGCACCGCATCCGAGCCGTCCAAAAATGCAACGGACGGCTCGGGCTGATTTCACCATCTGCGTCGTAAAGGGACCGAGCATTCTTCATAAGACTAAGAAGTCCCCTTACATTATCCAGTGCTTTGGAGATGAGTACAATTTTTATAAGACAATTTTTATCTGATTCTGCAAGTGCTATTCCTTCAATATATTTCTTGATGTCTATAAGTAAATATAGTGTTATATGTCATAGAAATTGGACAATGATTTCTACAAAAGAAATTAATCAATGACCTCAATTTATAAATTCACTATTGAGATGCATATAAGCTAGTTATACATCTTGAATTATAAAAAAAAATGGCTTGCATATGTAACAGCTCTGTATGCTAGCATTTATAATCTAATCTATTTAACTTATTTGCTTTAAAAAAATCTAATGAATGCTATTTGTTAACATTTCTGAATAATCAATTATTTATCTTGTCAAGCTTATTTGACCAGAAAAAATTAAATTATTTTAAGCTTCAATTTGAATCTTTAAAAAAAAAAAAAAAACTTATTTCAATTTTTTTAAACATTATTTGACAAAAGAATCTTCAATTGAATAGTAACCTTTTTTTTACAACTTATAAAAAGCTATAACAAAAAAATTCACAATTTACATTGATTTTATTAAGTCAATGACTTAAAAAATTATAATCTAAAAAGCTACTAATTTATAAACTAGCAAACGAGGTTATTATCTATCCCACCAGACACATCAGCACATTTTCTACTGGCCCATCATTTCATCTAAGGCCCATCTGTGGAAGCCCGTTAAAATCATTTACACGGACCCAGTTGCACTTTCTACGAATTCCGCCTCATCCCCATGATAATCTATGTCAAGGCCCATCATGGATGCCCATAATGACCGTGAAGTGAAGTGTATGCTCCCGTCTCACAAAGATAATTCACACAAACAACAGACGCACAAGGATTTTCGGATCACAAAATAAAATATTTCCGTGTATGTTTTTTGAATTTCTTGACACCAAATTAAAGAACTAACTGTATTTTTTGATCCAAAACTTGTATTACAACTTTTCTTGGTGGACTATCTTTGTGAGGAGCAGTTTGAAAATTTGAATTTGAATCTGCAATTTGAATTTTTTTTAAATAACTAAAATCTATGAATAGACGTAAAACAAAATCCATAAAAGGCAAAACTACCTGCAATTTGAATTTTTTTAAATAACTAAAATCTATGAATAGACGTAAAACAAAATCCATAAAAGGCAAAACTACGCTAAAAATATTTCTTTTTAACTTATTTTCATTTAGCTTATACAAGTCCATTGCACCACAAAAAAAACCCATCGATCGTCTCAATTAGAAGGTCTCATTCAAATCTCACTATAGGTGATGTAGTATTGCAGTGGTAGATCTCTTTCACTTCCTCCAAGATATATACAGTAGTGTAAGTTCTCTAAAGATTTGACCAAAAAACCTATAAAAAAATAGTAATTTTTTGCGTTCAAGAAAATAAGGCTATGTTTGGTTGGGAGGTTTAGTTTAGTTTTGATGATGTAAGCAGGTGTAATAAGTGGAGAGAGATAGAGAGAAAAGTGAAAAAAATGATGATGTCAGCAAAACAGAAATGGGACAAAACCGGAGCTAAACTCCTAAACGAACATGGCCTAAATGTTTCTCAAAGGGTTTTGAAAAGGCATGGAGGAAGTACTTTATTCTCAATGCTAGACAATTTTTTATTTATTCCAAGGGGAGCAATAAAAAGAAGTAAAAATGAATGATTTGAACAAAGTTAAAAATACATAAAATACACCCAAAAAAATCTGAGTCTAATGTTTTCTCTTTTTTATTTTACTTTTTTTTATTATCCATTATTTTAATATTTCAATAGATTCCGTGAGGGAAAATGGGAAAATAAAAATAATAAGAGTAAAACTTCAAAAGGAATCCCAAAGGAAATATTTACGAAAACACTACTTCAATCTTCACAACTGTAATAAGGCGTGTAATCAGATATCCTTGGGCAGCAAGCCTCATACACTTGGCCAGCAAGCAACCGAGTGATCCCTTAACCCCAAGTATATATACGAAGAAATCCCATGCAGCAGCAGCAACAACTAGGGTAAGCAGCAAAAAATTCAGGAGAGAAACAGAGTGAGAAACAAATCCAGGAGAGCGAGAGAGAAAGAGAAAGAGAGCGCAAAAGATTAGCAATCATGAGTGAAGAAGACGATCTTGCGGAGCCGAGCTTTGTGAGTGAAGGAGAAGAGGATCTGTCCATGAGTTTTTCATCAGAAGCAGTAGTAGTGCGGTATGTTACGTATGGACCTGAACAAGATCAACACGACAACCCGAAATACGACGTGGATGGATTAACATGGCGTAGAGGAGATTTGATTGGAGAAGGCGCATTCGGGTCAGTCTATTTGGCTACTTTGAAGGAACCCCAGTCGCAGCCGCTCGGTCCCTTTCCGACGCAGATGGTGGTGAAATCAGCCGAACTCTTCGATTCGGGTTCGCTTCAAAACGAGAAGCAGGTTCTTAGCTTTCTTCATAAGACTAAGAAGTCCCCTTACATTATCCAGTGCTTTGGAGATGAGTATACCTGCGGCGAAAACGGTGAAAACCTTTATAACCTGCTGTTGGAGTACGCTTCAGGTGGTTCCCTACGTGATCAAATCAGGAAATCACGCGGGTCCGGATTGCCGGAGTCCGATGTTAGGCATTACGCTCGGTCGATTCTTCGGGGAATCAAACATGTTCATGATTGTGGTTTAGTCCACCTTGACATAAAACCTGATAACATCTTACTTGTTCCTTCCGTTTCACCTAGTACTGGTTCCACTAAGTTTATGGCTAAAATATGTGATTTTGGGCTCGCAAAGAGGGCGAATCAGGGGAAGTCTGCCCTCAGAGGAACTGTTATGTATTTATCGCCCGAGGCTGTGACTGATGGTATACAAGAGGCTTCCTCTGATGTTTGGGCTATTGGCTGTGTTGTTCTCGAGTTGCTAACCGCGAAGGAGGTTTGGACGAGGAAAGCATATTGGAGCACCGAGGAATTTGTACAAAAGATTGGTCACAAGTTCGGAATGCCTAAAATTCCAAGTGGGATATCAGAGGAGGGGAAAGAGTTCTTGAAGGGTTGTTTACAGAGGAAGGCAGCGGATAGATTGACAGTTGACATGTTGTTGAAACTTCCCTTTGTTTCGGATGTGGATGATGATGAAGAAAATATTGAAATCAAAGATGAAGAGTCAGAACCAGTGGAGGTTATGCATGAGAATTATGATGAAGAACTTGAGGAAAGCGATGAGGACCTGAGCAATAAAGTTTATTTTGATGAGGATGCCGAAGTTGAGCCTATTGAAGAGGAAGAGGAAGGGAGCCCTAGGCAGGATGGCTCTAGCTTGATTGAGACAATGGAAGATGAGCCAAGCCTTATTTACTTAGGGACACTGACAAATCATGAGAAACAGAGCCCCGCCAGTGATGAGACAATCCCCAATCACAAAAGGAGGAAATTGATTTTGAGTTCTGATACAGACGATGAAGAAGAAAATATTGAAATCAAAGCTGAAGAGTCGGAATCAGTGAAGGTTAGGGATGAGAATTATGATGAAGAACTTGAGGAAAGTGATGAGGACCTGAGCCATAAGGTTTATTATGACGACGCTGCCGAAGTTGAGGCTATTGAAGACGAAGAGGAAGAAGAAGGGAGCCCTAGGCAGAATGACTGTAGCTTGATTGGGACAGTGGAAGATGAGCCAAGCGTTATATACTTAGGAACTGTGACAAATCATGAGAACCGGAGCCACACCAGTGATAAGACAATCCACGATCGCAAAAGGAGGAAACTAATTCTGAGTTCTGATACAGACGATGAAAGAAAAACTTGGTTGTGCTCATTGCGGTATGCCTTACCCGTTGCTGCAGCATTTTAGCCGAGGGTGATGCTAGCCTGGTAATCGTCGTTTGAAATTGGATGCGTAAAAATCTTTCAAGTGTAAGTTGTTTGATTGTCTGTAATAATTACTGGAGAGATGTGTACTCGAAAGAATTGCTGTGATTCAAATCTTATTTCATGTTTAATGTGAGATATTGATTGCTGATTTGGTAGTGCTAATTCTTATGATGTCCATATTATCTTCTTTCAAAAGATCAAAAACACAAATAATAGGTATTTGTAGTGCTTTTTTGTTTCACATGCAGGTGATGAAGCCCCTTTTGAAGCCGGTAAAAGCGATTACATTTTTTCCCCAAAAGGTTGTGCATGATTAGTTTGGAGCTTCCAACATGCACAAATCCTAAAAATAACTTGATTTATTCAGTGACATTGAATGTCCAATGCCAATCATCTTGAGGACAGCCCTCTGCAATACCTTGACAAAGTAGCAGCAGCAGTGAAAGCTGGGGGAAATTGCGTGCATTTTCTGCTTTAGCAATCCATGCTTCAATTGAGAAGCTGTTATCATTTGCTGCTATTCATAGTACGAGTCCGAAGAAGTGATGCTTCTAAATAACTCTTTGGATAATTTTTTTTTCCTTTACAAGATTCATTGCTCTTACAATTTTTCACATCAACTGCTAGAAGTGAAGATTAAATGAGTCGTTAAGCATTCATTTAGCAGTACTATACAAACGCATTCTCCATATTGTCTCATACCAACCAACTGAAAAACTAAGTATATATACAGAAACCTCCATCGGCTACTTATGAAATTAAAGTTGCACCAGCATTTCTTCTTGTTTTTCTTCCCCGGGGATATAAAGAACCAGAAAACTTAAGGAAGCAAAATAGGAGGAGGATGGACTAGAAATTGCGCGCCCAACGTTCAAATACAAATGGCTGGCTTTTCCGTTTTTTTTTTTTTTTGCCCCTCCCCTTTTTGTCCTTAATATACTGATTTGGAGGGATGATCTGACCAATTCAAAGCTTCAAACTTGTTCACCAGCACACTAAAGAAATTAGTAGGCATAGTTGCACAAATCAATGGGTTTTTTTACTGCCTTTTTTCGCCGCATCTTTTGCTGCAGCGTATCATGCTTTGATTGGGAATACTTGGCTATTTTGATGGCTCCAGATTAATTGTTTCCTTTCTTGGGCAAATAATGTTGACAAACACCTTGCATTACTTCTACAACCACCTCAGAATGCATCACAGGAACAACAAGGAATAAATAATCAGGACACGGATACTACTTACCTCTTGGGTATCCGTGGTGTGTCCTAGGAGAAAATTTTAGGTGCGGATAGGATACGGTACATGTGGTACCCTTGCACAGCATCCGAGTCGTCCAAAAATGCAACGGACAGCTCGGAATGAAACTCATTTTTCCTTTTCTTTTTGCTTTTTTTGAAATTTATCCGGCACTTTCAATCCAAGCCGTCCGTTGCATTTTTGAATGGCTTGGATGCTGTGCAAGGGTACCACGTAGTACCCCATCCGCACCTAAAATTTTCTTGTGTCCTAGACATATCCCCTACTAAATGTTCATTATATATTATCAATCATTACCAAAGAGGCTTTGTAGTTCCCTCCCTTTGCGAAGATCATTTAAAACATTCTCCACAACTTGCCGATAAAAAAAGGAACATTCTCCACAAGTCTGCAGAAACATACCAAACCAAACCAAACCAAGCCTTATGTCCCAATCAATTGGGGTCGGCTACATGAATCCTTTTTCTCCATTGAGCTCTGTCAAATGCTACTTCATCGCTTAAACCCAGTATACTTAGATCTTTGCGTACTACCGCATTTAAAGTCAATTTGGGTCTTCCCCTCCCTTGTGCGTTTCTACACAAAGCTATCATATCCACTCTCTTAACTACTGCATCCGCTAGCCTACGATAGACATGCCCAAATACCTTAACCTATTTTCCCTTAACTTCTCATCTATAGGTGCTACACCCACCATCTCGCGAATTGTTTCATTTGTAATCCTATCACATCTAGTCTTACTACACATTCACCTCAACATTCTCATTTCCGCCACACTTATCTTATTCACTTGTTGCTTCTTAATAGGCCAACATTCTGTCCCGCAAAGCATCGCTAGTCTTATGGCAGTTCTATAAAAATTTTCTTTCAATTTTGTTGGTACCATCTTGTCACACAGTACACCAGTAGCACTTCTCCACTTAAGCAACTCCACTTGTATCCTATGCGTCACATCATCTGCAATCTCTCCATCTTGGCTAATAATAGAGCCTAAATACCTAAAATGGTCCCTCTTTGGTATCTCCTGATCTTGGATCATCACTCTTTCCTCATACTCACTTCTGGTATCACTAAACTTGCAGACCATATACTCAATTTTACTCCTACTTATCCGAAAGCCCTTAGACTTTAATGCTTCCTGCCAAATTTCTAATTTAGTATTAACACCACTGACTGTTTCATCTAGAAGGACAATATCATCTGCAAACAACATACACCATGTGATATCCTCCTAAATATGCCTAATCAATTCATTCATAACTAATGCGAAAAGGTACGGGCTCAAGGCTGACCCTTGGTGCAATCCTACTGTGATGGAAAATTCACTCGTTTCTCTTGCTGGTGATCTAATGGCAATGACTGCACCTTCATACATGTCTCTGACCACATCAATATAGCCTCTGGTCACTCCCTTCCTCTCCAGAACCCACCATATAATGTTTCTAGGCACCCTATCATAAGCCTTTTCCAGGTCTATAAAAATCATATGGAGATCCTTCTTCATTGATCTGTGTTTTTTTACCAATCTCCTTAGTAGGTAAATAGTTTCCATAGTTGATCTCCCAGGCATGAACCCAAACTGTTTCTCAGACACCGTAGTCACCATCCTCAATCGATGCTCAATAACCCTTTTCCACAAAAAAAGAAGATAAAAACCGGTATGAAAACATCTATGAAAAAATCCTCAACTCCAGTCCCCTAAGTAGCTCTCGATCATCTGATCGAATACTTTGGCTTTACAAAACAAAAATCTGAGAAAAATGAACTCCATATTGGGGACTTTATCTTCACTATCCAATTTCAATCATCTTGAGGAGAGTCCGTTGAGCGATAATAGCCTAACTGGTGAAATCTCCACTATTGGATCTCTTAATGACATGGTTATTATTATGGGACTGTGAAGCTAAAAGAGTGTACTTTTTGTTGCTTCAATTATGGAGCTGGTGTGGTTTCATCCTATTACTGTCATTGTTATATGAATTTGATGAAGTGGTATCTAAGAACTTTATTGCGCAAAAACCCCGGGACGAAGGCTCCCGAAGAGGGAAGCCCAATGAATGTCAGATGCAGAGTCCCGCACTTCAATAAGGACATCAACTTTTTCTTTAATACCAAAAGGACAAATCACCTATACATTCAAAAAATGCCCCCACTAGCCAATGAAAATGCTTAAACCCCCAAACCTAATGAAAGTGCCTAAACCTAAACCCTAGGATATCCTATGAAAGTGCCTAAACTACTAAACCTCTATAATTGAAAAGTGCACCCTAAATCTAAACCCTATGGTACCTTATGAAAGTGCCTAAAATAGTAGGGTAACCTATGAAAGTGCCTAAACAGCTAAAACCCTATAATTAGAAAGTGAACCCTAAGCCTAAACCCAAAATGTCTAAACCCATTATACCCTATCCTAAATAGCCTAAACTCTCGTAAAATTGAACTCCAAAAATTGAACACATTCTCAAAATTGAAGAAGAGAGAAATTAATTTCGGTCCCACCCGCCCAAAACCCACGCATGAGAGAGAGAGAGAGGGACGGCATGGGACAATTGATTTGACGGGTCACATCACAATCGTCAATAATGTGAGCGTGAGTGGGGCAATTGCTTTTGTCCGCGGGAAATTCCTCCGCATGGTGAGCGTGAGTGGTGTGGTTCATTAAGGGTATTTTTGTCTAGTGTTATCCTTGAAACATGAAATTTTTTCTATCAATGTATTGGATGCCTTAAAATAAGTTAAGTTGGACTAAACACCATTAAAAGTCTCAAATTTGTCCTTTAGACCAATTTTCTGTTGAAATAATTATTAATCTCAAAGAGATAAATGGAAAAAAGTAAAAGATGTCGACTGAATTTGCAAAAGTTTCCTAAACACCAACATAAAGACTTCTAAAGTTTTATGAGTGTCTTTTAACAAAATTTACCTAAGAATTTGTCAAAACTTTTAAAAAAAAATCCCACATATAAAAAATACCAATTATCGAGTTACCAACGAATAAAACTATTGGATACACAATTTGGTGTACACCAAATGAACGCTAGAGTGTGTGGAAGTTATTTCGAGATTTCACAAATGATCGGACTTCCTCAATTTGTTTATAATAATTAAGTACCCTTATAAAAAAATCAATTCAATTGAATATCGGTAAAAACATGATCAAATTTTAGTTTAATTCTCTGACAAGAAATTGAACAAAAAATCAATCAAGTTCTTATTGATATCCAATTAAACTATTTTTTTAGATCCTTATAAGATATTTTTAACAAATTTAGCGGCTTCTATCATTAGTGTGAAGGCCTCTAGAGAGTCTCATAAAATCGGGCGTACGCCAATTCATTCCAAAATTGAAAACTTCCACATCTTCCACAACCCGAATTGCGCGCGTCTATTGCAGATAACGGTCACGCATGAATCGGTAACCGTTTTCCCGCCCGATACTATTGAAACAGTTCCACAGCTCATATCGTCACCATCGATCAAAAGCCGCCACGAAATCATTTATCCACAGCCGACATAAGTTGTCGATTGTAGCTTATAGGTCTGTTGCAACCATCCGTCACAACCGCGTCTACTTAACCCGTAACAGTGGGATCCACCATATCCAATGTCTATCCTTAGTTCCTTACCACATACGCATGAGAATACGTCCACTAACCAGAAGCAAGTTCAAAATATCCCGAGACCAGTTGTTGAATTGCAGTTTTTTCTTTCAACGATACTACAGCTACAGACGGCTGGGGTTGAACGGCTTGGATCATTTTTGCGGGTCTGGGTGAGCTCCGCGTGTCCGTCGGTACATCTTTGTCAGTCCCTTTAGCTTTTTCGGTTGTTTTTTTAAGTTCTTACGGTATTACACTATATAGTAACTCAGAAAAATTAAGGGGATGTCTGATACCGGGATTTTTTTTGGAGATAAATTAAGTTTCAAATGAAAAGGATACGCTCACCACCGTATGAAATTCACCAAGAGATACAGAGCAAACAAACTCGCCACCTAATGGAAATCCCCCAAAGGATAAGAGTAAAATAAGAAGGAAATCTTCTCTTCAGTTAAAACTGAAAATTTCACTTAATTATCAACTGCTCTAATGAGCTACAATCCAAGAGATTAAATAATGCTGGAACAACCCTCCAGCTATAGGTAGAGTTCCAAAGATTGAACTAGTTCCCATGTAGTCTACGCACCACATTCAAAACAAAAGAAGTTGGAAAGGCATATTTAGCTTGCGAACCTTTGAAAATTGAAACCACTTTAAGAGTCACAAAGGACATTATTAATAACTTATTAGACTAGTCAAAAGACAGCTGGAACCAAAAAATTAATCAGAAAAAAGACACTTGTTGCTGGACCCCCTTACATGTATGGAATGAACACTCTTGTACTAATGTCCAACACCTTCTTTCAGCACACATTCATAGTACAATTACTCGTAAACTAAGAACTATTTGAAAAATCGTTTATTGTAAGGTGCACAAACAAAATTTATCATGTGCATTGAAGTTTATCGACATTGATAGCAACAGTCGTCTCATACTTCAATTTTCTAAATCTCTTGGCTGTTCAAACTTTTTATTGAAAAATGTTATCCAATCAGTATTTACTCATTTAAGAAAATAAATTATTTGATCGCAAATATAAGCTAGAGGCAGATCTAATTGCAAGTTTGAGACACACGAGGAGACTCCTTTATGTTGGAGATATGCTTTGAATTTAGACATTTGAAGAAGCACAAAACTTCGTGGTGAGCATATTTCAGTTTTGAGGACTATTTTGAAGTTGCTGAAATTCTAGTCCGGACGGGATTTAAGTCCATCCAGACAGTTTGGTCAGAGTTCCGTGCGGAATGTGATGGGTTGAGCGTTTTTGTAGGGTTTAACCTCATATTTTGTGTTTTCTTCTAAATAGGAGCCTTGTGACCTTCTAGGGCTTTGAGATTTCTTGAGTGAATTCTTTTGAGGGAGCCCCCATAGGGCTTTCCGTAGTGTGTTAGGGTTTCTTAGCTGCTCCATTGGTTTAGTCTTGCTTTGGGATTTGAGATGTCTAAGGTTAATTTGGAGTCGTCTCTTTCGTGTGTGTGAGACTTTGATGCTCTGTTAGGGTTTCTAATAGAGATTTGTTCCTAAATATCTATTGGATGTTTTAAGTAGAGCTACGGGTATAACCAGCTCTTTGTATTTTTTCTCATTGATAGTGAATCCTCTTACTCTTTTCCATGGACGTACCTCTAAAGTCTCGTGCTTGAAGGGAAGCACATAAATCCTTGTCTCTTATTTTCTTGTTGGTTTGGTTATATTCTTTATTTCAAGTTTTGGGCACAACACTCTATAGTTTAAGAAAAAAATTGGACCAGTACTTGTTAGGAAGTTTTCGGGCCCACCTCAAAGATGGGTTGATGATCGGAGCCTCGGAGGCTTTCATTTGTACATCTCATGGAGAAATTAATCGTGCTGAAAATCACATTGATCAGGTATATATCAATGACTGACATCATAACCAATCTAAAATAAATGTGTTCGTTTCTATTGCGTTGTGCGTTTTTTCTTAAAATTAATGGATTCTATATTGTATTTCTCGAATTCGGTCAAATTACTTCTGACATGAGTACACTCTTGAAAAGATGTACAAAAATAAACAATTTCAAGAATAAAGGGAGGAGAAAGTGTACTAGTTATCTATTCTAGTTCAAGTATAAAGGGAGGAGAAATCACCCCTTTTTCCTTTTACACTAGAGTTGAACTCGTTCAATGCACGGGAAATAAAAAACCTCAATAATACCAAAATATTGGAAAAAAATTTAGTCGGCATGTAAAGATGGGAAGGCACCTTGTTGTGGCAACGTAAAGAAAATGAGGCATGAAAGAGCTTGAAGTTTTTTATACCTATGTGTGCATCAAATTAAGAAAAGAAATTAAAACATTGAAACATAAAGATTGAGAGGAGATTAAAACATTATAAACATGGGAAGCATAAATTACAAATAAAACAAAGACAAAAAACCTGTAAAGAGTCAAAGTAATAAGATTGATCAAACCTTGAATGCAAAATGTTTTTTGGTGTGCGATCCCTCCTCTTTTCCATTTCTATTGTTATTCAAGAGTTCAGGTAGGAGCAAGAGAATTTAAATTTCAAAACACCAGGAGTGGGACGTAGGGGAGAGCTGGACAGGTGGGCAGTGGTGGGAAAAATACAGTGGCAATACAAATTCCAAGGTTTTGATTACTCCCTTATGCTGCCTAGAAGCGCTGGGAAGGTATTCTGAAACATATACAAAAAGAACCTATGAGGAAGCCCTTGCTCTCAACATAAGAGATGGAAGCTACAATGATTGGGATAGCCGCTACGACTATCGAGTGAGTAAGAAAAGGAATTGTATAACAGTGTATACAAATTACATGAACAGAAATGTAATAAGATAAACTGAAACGTGATACAAACAATAGATTGGAGTATGAACCGAGTTGTGCGAAACCACACTCTCCTTAACAAAGATGCGCATCCTACCGTAGGTGTTGTAGGATGAACCGACATCTTCGTCCCAGGATAAAATGGCTAGTACCACCACCACCGGAACACCACCTTTGATAGCCTTGGCGAACTGATTGGCGTCTGCCTCTCTCTTTCAAAGACGATTTTCGAAGCTTGGATGTTAGACGATTTTTCGGTGCTGAAACCAAAGGCCAAAGTTGCCTTTATATAGTTCAAGGAGCTGAAAACTTCATTATGGGATTAATGGGGGAGCCTCCCCTTCAATAACAAAATTCAATTCTGTAATTCAATTCCATATTCTATAACTTCCACCTTCAATACGAATTTGAATATGTTTGAAATCTGCCATAATATCCACTTTCATGAAGGGAGATATCCAGCACATAACGTTTTGAATTTGTGGGGTTGACTCAGTTGCCTCGGAAGACCGTCTTAGTGCCCCGGTTTCATTCACATATTTCCAATAAGCGGTGCCATATTCTGGAAAAAAAACAGTATATGTGGCAAGTGGTGGCTAACTTATGCGGTAGAGCTTTTAAATGTCCTACACTGCACCCTAGGATCGAGTCTCACTCCCCTCTCCCCCATGTAATAGATTAGGATTGAGGAATGACAAAAAAAAAGTATGTGTGGTAGTCATGGGAAATTATAATTTGGGATTGAAGAGTTTTGTAGGAATAACACATTGCTATAGGGTATAGATAGAGATAGATAAATTTCTCATGTATCCGGGAAAAAAATAAAGGGAGGAGAAGAATTTGGGTGTGAATTCTACGTCATTAATCACTAAAATGGATGACTATGATAAGGGGTTATGGATACCACGTCAAATACTGCATGGTACTCTACATACACCCAAATTTTTCTCATTATGAGCCTACTTGATATGGCAAAAAACATAAAGCTGACTCGCAGTTTTTCTTTTCCCAATTGGACCATAAAGGGAAATTTACACTATTTAATATACGATAAACCTTGGGTACAGAAAAAATGGACAAAAATGTTACAGATTGCATTTGGAGACTCATTTGTAGGTCCCACACGAGTTATCCGAACCGTTCATTGTTCTTAAAACATTTTTCCGAGGGGACGCTCGAAAAATCAGCTCAATCGGATGGTTAAAAGTGCTTAAACCAAAGTCCCACCGTTTCAAAGCAGAACTTTTGATTTGAAACGGTGGGATTTTGGTTCAAGCACTTCTAACCATCTGATTGAACTGATTTTTTGTGGGCCCCCTCGGAATTTTTTTTAAGAATAATAAATAGTTCGAATCACTCATGTAGAATCAAAAACAGATTCCTAAAACCGATTTATACCATTTCTGTCCCATTTTTTCTGTACCCAGCAGCGTCCATTTAATATATGCCCTCAGTAGCTGTAGAACAAAAATTTAAACATGTGATTCATGTAACCACCCAGTGGCACCCACTACCAAACTGCTGCAGAATTGTCCGGCCTTAAAAAATGTTACTCCACTGTACTAATTTCTGTCCGCCAATAACAAAGGCATTGCGTGTGCACCCATCGCTAGTTTTAGAAAAAGATACTAAGTGTCTCACATTTTATCATTTGTTTCTAATAGTATTGCTAGGAGTGTCTTGCACGTGGTAGATATACTCTTTTTTTAAAATAAAAAAAATTATCCTAGATGAACTCTACACAAGACTCCGCAATGATTATTTTAATTTTTTTTATTGGTAAGATGTCTGAGTCAGTTTACGAGTTATTTGACTAATTCCGTCATTGATTTGAACAAACTCAAGTTATCAATGACAGAAACTAAGGTTTTCATAAGAATTATTATTCTTACGACATAACCAAAAAATTGAAACCTAATCAAGTATGTCAAAAACAAACCCGTCAATCAATCGAACTATCCTTTGCACTAGTTCAAACGGATATGGACCGCAAATGAGGAGCAAAGATGCCCACGCTACGATTTTAGTTTATTTTTACCAAACGGTTTACATCAGTAAGGCTTAGAAGGAAGTTAGTAGGATAATAATTTAAGAAAGTTTGTAGTTTTTCATGGACTCCAAGCCCCGACATTACTGATCAAAAAAAAAAAAAGCCCCGACATTTCCCTTCCAACGCCCATGAAGCAGCCAAAGATCCTCTGTTCCGAGAAAATCTCTTAACTAAGGGATGTCGGCTATAGTAAGCCTTATTACAAGATTGTTGTAAGTCCCATCCGGTTGTTCATTTCTATATTAATGACTTGAATTTAATCCAAATTTCAAATGTTCCGCACTTTTCATTATTTGAATTGAAATCCGTGCATTCATTATCGAAATGGACGACCATATTAACTCACTGCAACTTTGTAGTAAACCAACCTCTGAGAAGCATTGAATAATCTAGTCCTGCGGATTTGACCCTACGGCTCCGTTTGTTTTGATGTAAAATATTTTACAATGTAAAATGTTTTCCAAGTAAAATGTTTTTGCTAAAAATGATCTTTTTACTTTTATTTTAAGGTGTTTGGTTGACACACGACAAAAATAAAAAAGAACTCATATGGCTTTCGAAACTTGTTGAAAGCCTTTCATCATAGGCGTTGTCTTCGGCTCACAGTGAACGGATTTCAAAAAATTTGCTACAAATTCTAATCTCGAGGTACAAAATTAATGGTGGTTGCATTTCTTTGAACACTTGGAATGCTTGAAAAAAATATCAGTATCAGTGCCTACAGTTTTTTGAAAGATTTTTGAAGATTCTTTAAAAAATACATATTCAAATAAAAAATGAAGTGGTTACAGTGTATCGTTTTTTTTTTTTTAGACCAAATTAAAGTACTTGAGAAGTTCTTTAATTTGATGCGAAAAAAATCGAAAAATGATACACGAAACCACTTCATTTTTTTATTTGAAATATGGTGATTTTAGTAACTGGGTGCTAAAATCTTTTAAAAAACTGGACATGTGTGAGAGAGAGAGAGAGAGTACATCATGTGGCTAATGTTCAATTGGCTAATGGTCGTGGGGTCTTGTTTTCGACATTGGAAAATAAAAAATAATAGGTACACACCCTCTCAATCACTCCCCACCACACCCTCTCTCACATGTATGGTGGGGGCGCCCCACCACACATCGGTGAAGAGGATGATGCTGAAGTGAATAAGAAAAAGTAATGCACTATAATCGTTTTGAAAATGTCGGGCTCTCCCGAGTCTAAAAACAACTTTAGGGCTAAAAAACGAAAAAAATAATTTGACCCCATGGGTGCAAAATATTTTACGTTGAAAAACATTTTACTGTAATTTTTCCTAATCAAACAACAAAAAATAGGTAAAATATTAAAATATTTTACTTTTAAATAAATAGAATGTGCATGTATTCCTCGTCCCACTCCTCCACTCCCCCTCCAAATCATCTGTTGCAGTTACCAGCACATCCTCTCTCTCTCTCTCTCTCTCCATAAACACAAACCCACTTCACCAAAACAGAAGCGAAACCCCACTTCCTAATCCTTCCAGAAAAAAACAAAAAAGAGAGAAAAGATGTTTCGTCTTAGCAACAACCTGATCGGAATCCTAAACTTCTTCACCTTCCTCCTCTGCATCCCCATCCTCTGGGCCGGAATCTGGCTCCACCGCCGCGGCGCCACCGACTGCGAGAAATTCTTCGACACCCCAATCATAATCCTCGGCGTACTCCTCCTCCTCGTCTCTCTGGCCGGCCTTGTCGGCGCGTGCTGCCGCGTCTCCTGCCTCCTCTGGATCTACCTCGTCGTCATGTTCCTCCTCATCGTAGTCCTCTTTTTCGTCACCATCTTCGCTTTTATCGTCACCAACAAGGGCGCCGGTGAGGTTGTGTCCGGGAAAGGGTATAAGGAGTACCGGCTTGGGGATTACTCGCATTGGTTGCAGAAACGGGTGAATAGTACTAAGAATTGGAATAAGATTAAGAGTTGCTTGATGGATAGTAAGGTTTGTAAGAGTTTGGTCGATGATGGTGGGGCTACTACTGTTCAGCAGTTTTACAGCCAGCACTTGTCCTCTATTAAGGTATATAAACACCCACAAACAACAATTACTCATCTTAAAAAAACTTTTTAATGAAATTGACCTGATTTAAAAAATATTTTCCGTAATAATTAAAATGGGAGTGAGTATTGAACAATATATGCATGCTAGTTTAAGATTTGGTTTCCGTATGATACTCAGAACACAAAGAACAGTCTAATTCTTCTTTAACTCGTTCTAATTTTGCGAATTGGGGGTTCTGGCTTCTTTTTGGTTCAAAAATTGTACGTAAAAACATGGTGAAAGTATCATTGAGGGAATACTATTTTGCTTTTGTTATTTCCTCTGCCTTTTACATATTTGTTTTTTTTTTTTTAATGCTCCTGATGCGTATGTAACTCATTGTTTTGTTTTGTTAATTAGTTCTTTAGGAATTATAAAATGAGGACTCATTTTGTAACGATAAAGCTTCTTTCCCTTTGTTTGTTTTGTTTTTTTTCTTTTTTAATCATCTTTCCCTTTGTCTGTTGACTTCTCTTAATTTCTGGGAAGATTTCATTAGTTGAACTTGCATATGTTAACTTTCGAAGAACTTTCAATAAAGTTGCTTTAATACTAGATTTGTAGGATAGATTATGTTATATTCTCAACGGCTGATTATGCGATACTCAGTGCTCTGAAACTTTAAGCTTTTTGAACGACCGATACCTAATGTTTTGGAAATTTCGGGCGCTCGGTTTGGTAACTGATTATTGTTGTGCTCACAGACATTCTTTAAAGGAAAATTCTACCGTCCCCCTAATGGATGGACAATAAAAGTGCATAAGAGTGCATTCTTACCGCCTACCGGTAATAAAACACTTTTATCGTCCGCCCAATGGGCAGACAATAGAAGGACTGTTCTTCAAAATACACAATCCAACATTCCAGAGAAACCAGGGGCTTTCCCTTTACAGTTCCCCTTGATTCAATCTCTTTATTGAGTGTTGCATATTTTAATCGACCCATAGTTTTTCTTAGGCTTCGTATGGTTTTGTGAAGTACAGTTAAACATAAGGGAAAATATTACTATGTTTTCTTAGGCTTCATATGTTTTCTTTTGGCTCTCAAGCTGTTGTGTTCTTCAGTGTTGACGTTTGACTTACTAAGAAATTAAACGGACATACTCTTTTAGTGTAATGTTGACTCTAACTAATTCATCATTATGCATGTTCTGACTTATTGATGCTTCTTTTTTCATATTTCCTTGTTGTTTCATTCCTTTGCAGTCCGGTTGCTGCAAGCCATCAAATGACTGCAATTTCGTCTATGTTAGCCCAACTAACTGGACTGCCACCGCTTCATACAACAATTCGGATTGCAGTTTGTGGAGCAATGATCCAAGTGTTCTGTGCTTCAACTGCAATTCCTGCAAGGCTGGGCTGCTGGATAACATCAAGCATGATTGGAAGAAGGTGGCTGTGATCAACATTATATTCCTCATCATCCTGGTTATTGTGTACTCAATCGGGTGCTGCGCTTTGAGGAACAACAGGGAGGACAATTACCTGTGGAAGTGGAATCGCTGAGCTCTCAGGCCACGGGATCCTCTCTATGCAAAATTCATATCCCATTTTCCCAATGCACTCTCAGTTGCATGATTGCATTTCAAATTTTGCGTACTAGAAATTCCAACTATATCGGTCAGTTGGGAGTGGATTGGGGAAAAGGGGGTAGGGATTTTTGACACAGAGGATCCCCGGTTGAGCACTCATTTCGAATGGATTCCAGTAGTAGTTGTTTGTATTTTTTATTTTTTATTTTTTTTCCCGGTAAATCCCAGTAGTTGTTATGGTGTGATGTATGTTAATTCTACTGATATGTTAGTAACTGCATCCTTGTATTTCACTTTCTTGTGTAATTTTGTATTTCTTGACCTTGACTGATTCCGAGACCTACTGTTTTAATGGTTAGATAACATGCTCTTTGGTTGTAATTTTATCGTAGCAGTACCCACCGTCCGGCATGCTTTCTTTGTTATTACTATCAGATTTATGAATGATGACATTTTACATGCTTGGAGTCCCTTTTTCATGCATTTCATGTACTCCTACCAAACTTGATTTTCTAGGAGAAATTTGCTAAAGAGGATAACTACTGTTTGGTGTCCAGTGTCCTCCCCCTCTGTAGCCTGTTTTTGAGGACTTCTGGTTTCTCTCTTCTGTGTCTATAATTGTATCGGAAACTCTAGCACAGCGAGTTCGTTAAAAACACTTCGGATTGAGTCACAAAATGCGTTTTTGCAGGTCCATTCGGTGTCGGGGGATGTATGTACAAACATCAAGAATTTATTACTGTCATCATAGGAATATGATATTAACCATTTATTTTCTTATTAAACTTCACTTCGAGGGGCCTACATATGCTTAACATACCAACAAAAGGTCGGAGATGCTCTGCTCCAGGTTTTCCTTTGTGGTGAGCAATTTTCGACCATTGGATCACTTAAAAATTAAAAAAATAAAAAATAAAAACATACCATCTAATGGCCGAAACTCCCTTGGCACAAGGAGTTTAGGAACTAGTGATCTTGCACACCAACAAAAAGCTTATGCGATGGAGTCTCATCATTTTACTGTTTTTTTGTCTGGCTAACAATGATTGTGGGTACAAAATTGGAGGTGTGGTTGAGAGAAAAAAGGAGAGGGGTTTTTTTTTTTCTCCGATGGTTACTGGCATTTGGACTAGTTTATCTGTATCTCAACTAATTCCTTTTCTGGTTGGGTCAAGGTCATGGTTATCCTTACTGGAAATAAAAAATTCACAAAAAAAATTACTTTTTACAACCTAATCTTATAATGAACCCTGATAGAACCAACCAACTGGACTAACTGCAAGACTAGAGAGAGATTATTATAATTGAGACCTGAGGATATATATCCACGAGGCCATGAATGGAAGGTATGATCTGTTATTGTCTCGATTATTGAGACTGGTGGATAGCTACTCTTTAAATTCTTGTTGCGCCAACCATTTTCTAATCTTTGTGGGGATTGTGTCAAATACCAGACAACTTGCATTGTCTCCACTTTTCACTTCCTTCTGGTTTCTCAATTTCTTTTATTCTTACCTCTAAAGACTCTTTTGGTTATTCAAGACCCAAGAATATTCGATTGTGTATATGTTTTATGCTAGTTAGTGTCTTAAACACACAACAGTCAACTATATCATCTTCGTTTCCTTAAGCAATAGCCAAACGCACCCTAAGAACTTTGTCTAGTTATCCTGTAACTGATAGAGATGACATCATTGGGAAATTCTATTCGCAACTACCCAGACAAAGGGTACTTGTTGTGCACTAGGTGCACGATGCCATGCACCCAATTCAGTTGTCCATTGTGAAAATACATGGCTCGGATCAAATCCAAACAATGGCTCTCACATTGAGTTGAATTTGATACGAGTCTTGCATTTTTCGCAACAGACAATTGGATGGGTGCTTGGCAAGATCCCCCAATCCCTTCAAACCCCCCTCTTTTTTCATTATACAAATCCAAAAAAATCTTAAGAAGGTGCATGAGATCACCTTAGTCCCATCTTAATCGTTCAAACAGCCTATTTTGTAAACAATATTTTGTAGATCATTTCTGCAAAAATCAAGTCAATTAGATATTGGTAAGTTCCTCATTTCTATTGAAAACAAGAAAGGTTGAATTTCTTTAACTGTCCATTGTTTTCAAGAAAAATCAAACACCTACCGATATCCAATTAACTTGATTTTTCGCAAGATTGATCTAAACATTATTTTTTACAAAATAGACATTTTGGATAATTAAGGGGGATTCTAGGTGAGCCCCAATCTCATTCACACGCTTTCTTAAGGTTTGTTGGTGTGGCTACTAAAGAAAGAGGAGGTGTATATAGAAGTTCCCATAATGAAGTTCCCGGCATCATAGGCATGTCAAAAATGCACATACCCAACTTTGCCATGGGAGCTCAACTGTTAAGGTTGCTACTGAAATTCATCCTAAATTCAAAAGTAGGTATTAGTCTCGGCTTAAATATGACGTCTCAAAAGTAGGAATGATGCCAACGTCGTTCCATGGACTTAAACATGACGTCTCACACAATGGTACCTTAGTGCCCAATCACGACCGCTGAGCTCTAGGTCAAATGGGGAACAAATAATAACCAACATATCAATACAAGGAGATTTCCCCGAAAATCTTACAAAACAATGATGGAGGAATTAACTAAGAAGGGCATGGAAAATAAGAGGGAAAATGAGTATCTTGAACATTTTTTGTTCATCTACTCGTTTCCATTATAAATCCCTCCGAAAAAAATCTTAATCCAAACATATCCTCGTAGATTTCTTAGACAGACAGAAAGGGCTTCTCCAAATCAGTATTTTTGCAAGCCATAATCTTAGAAGATCCATCCACCAAGATATCTACAATTGTTGGTTGATCGTTGTCTGAGATTGGGACTGTGTCCATGTGAAGCACCTCATGGTCTTGGGCTTTTCCCCACAGCACAACATATAATCCAACAATCACACCAGCCGCACCTATCAGGCTGTAGTGGTGAAGCAAGAAAGCAATTTTAGACTCCAGATGTGGTTCCTCAAAGGCCTTTAAAAGGCCACCATTTCCAAGAAAAGCTATTATTCTCCCCTATTTTAATTGTTTTTTCAGTCTAATATCCAATTGAACCTCAAAAAAAGTCTAGTATCCAATTTTATGCTCTTTGCGGCATTGTCAGCTGTGACCCTTACGTTCCAATCATGTCAATTGAGACCCCAATAGCATCCTGCCCTTACGTTCCATTCGGCGTAAATATTGTCCGGAGTTGGAGATGTGTTTTAGTGGCTCTATCGTTCAGACTGATCACTATTTTGGACTTCACATTCCAGTTATGTCCATGTAATCCCTTATATTACTTGGTGTCCAGGTTTGGGGCCATTTTGTGCGTTTAAATAACCTAAATAGGTGTGTGCTTAGCCTTATTGAAAAGAGATCTTGATTCTTGGGCCTGCTCTCATAAGGCTGGTAATTCTGTGGAGCATGTGGTGCATCGGCTCTTTCTAGCTGCATCTTTTTACTGGTTTTGGAGGGAAAGGAAGTTTCGCATTTTCCAGCATAAAAGCAAAGGATATCAGAGATTTGATTACTGCATTGAAGGGGATGTTAGGGCTTGCATGGCTTCTTGGAGGGGCATCAATAAGAGTGAATCTAAATGTTTGCTTGCTATTAGATGGAGAGTGTCTCCCAAATTTTTTGTTCCTTAGTATAGCCTTGTGTAGATGGGTTGTGATTCTTTCCGCGTTCTGAATTCGGCCTATTGTATTCTTTGTTTGAGCTTTATAAAATTCACAGATTACCAAAAATAATGTTCAGTATATTACTGTATGTTTATATGTTCCTTCGATAGCAAATGTTCAGAGACCTTACTTTTACCAAAGAAATTTTGATATTCATACCTGCCAATATATATCTCTTCATGGAGAAAAATTGAAGCGAAGATTGTTACCACAACCGTGGCTAGAGGGCTGAACATAGCACAGAAGAGTGGACCTCTGCGTGAAATGCACCAGGCTTGAACAAAGAAGCTTACTCCTGACCCTAATATTCCCTGTGTGTTAATTTCATCAAAAGAATCAAACCCTAATTCACTGCGAAACCTCTAATCTAAGCGAAAATTTCAAAGAAAACAAAGTAACCAATTACGTACTGCATACAGACAACAAGCAAGTTCAAGAGAAGAATGTAAGATCCAAGATTCGGGGTTTCGCTCGAAGAAGAGTGCAACTGTGCCTCATTGCAATGTTGCCATGAAACACATCCACCCGGATAGAGATAGGTGGTCTGGATAGCTAGCTGAAACTGGAACCTGTTCGAAAGGATTCATATAAAAAAAATATTGCGATAGAATTTTAGGGAATTGAAGGTTTTTTTATTATAAAAATGATCTAATCTAAGCGATGGAGTGCAAAAATTTTGATACCTGGAAAATGATCCAAAATGACCAGCAACAACTGCTTCCAAGGAGCAAGAAGGAGCCCACCAACCAATTCTCACCTCCTGAGTTGTTTAGTAGCTTTGGGCCTCTGAGCAGTACCATGGAAACAAGCTCCACCAACGCACAACACTGTCCCTATGATCTTGCCAACACTTCTCAAGCTTCGTATATTTACCTTTTCCAAACTGATCAGTTCATAATTGGTTTAGTGGAGAAACCAAAGTGCAACGGGGCACTTGTCTGCAACCGTCCGATGTAGGTGGGTTCATATCATAGACATGAAAACTCACACATATTGGACAACTGTAGACACATCGGTGTCAGCATTTTTCAGTACTAAATTGAGAAGTACAGTGCTATAAATGCTTTAAAACAGGGTATGTATAAGTCCTCAATTCAAGGAAACAAGTACTGAATGTTTTATACATGGACCTTTTTTAAGTAATTACCCCAGAATAAATGCCGTAACGAATGTTATTGCAGGGACTAGATTAAATAGTGCACTTCCCATCGACGACGAGGCTAGGTATATGCCCTCGAAATAGATGTTTTGATTGATTGTTACGCTAAGAAATAACATACAAAAGGTAAATTTTTAAACACCATTATATCTTATAATTGACGCAATTTAAAATAACATGAGAAGAAAAAGTTGTACCCAACTAAAGAAGCTAAAAATATCGAACAAAAGCTTCTCAATTCCAAACATGACCTCTCTCTCCTGCAATGAAAAGGAACAAATATCAGAGAGTAAAATATTCATGTTTACCGTTTGAAGGGAGAAATCAAACTTCAGACACTGAACTATGCATTGATAATGTTGATTTACCGATATTTATGATGAAAACACATCATAAAGACAGTTTTAAATGAGAGACCACGCACCTCATTTGAAAATCATTATTTCTTGATACTCTCTCTGTCTTAATTTGTTTGCTCACTACGAAATTACGTGCAATTTTCAAACTAAAAAATAATGTATTTATCAAAATAATTTTTAAATTTTTTTTGCACCGTATTAAAGTTCTCAATGAGATCCATTAAATAAGATCTATATTGATTAGAAAATTATTTTTGTAAGTACATTATTTTTTAGTTTGAAAATTGCACGTAGTTTCGTATTAAGCAAACAAATTGGGACGGAGGGAGTATTACAATTTATCTAAAAATCTAACCAGCAAATGTGAAAAATTATCGCGACACTCACCTTGTAAAGTAAGCTATGGGAGCAATGACCAGAGTAGCCATGCCTTGCCTGTAGAAAACAAACACTGAGGGGCTCATTCCTTGAAGGAGAGCAGCTCTGGTTGACAGGGCAACCCCTGCATAACTGAGCTGCATTGCAACCATAGCCATTATAGGGTTATAATAGTCAATCCCACCCATATGTTCTAATCTATTAATTTCTAAAAGAGTACTAATGATAAACAAAATATGGAAACATTACCAACTGACCTCTATTTATAACAGCTAGCATGGGAGATGGTTTTAGAAATTTGACCCCACAAATGTGATGAAAGTACCACCACCACAAAAATAGTCTCACAACAATTATCCTATTGTATTATTTTAACACTAGCATTTTGCTAGCTACTGTCCATGTGTTCATAGCACTATAGCAGATACACTTATACACACGTCAACCAACTTAGATTAACTCAGGCGGCTACCCTCGTACACTTCTAAGATGAGGTTTGAGGGCAATCATTGCTAAAAGCAAAGATTGATTATCCTAATGGGGGCTCGTTGTTTACTTATTTGTCTCCTTAATAGGGTATCAGTTGGGCCTAGTGTGGGCTCATATCCAAGTTGACATAATTCAAATTCTTGTATTCTCTTATTGGCTTATAATAAAAAAGTGCATACTACTTTCACGGGTATCAATATAAATTCAAAGATGGTTATGTGTTTTTTTCCAAATATCAAACAGCTACTGCACATTTACGACCACCCTAACGCAATTGTCAAAGTTTGCACCCATGGGCCTAGGATTGTATCGATCGTCTTTACCTCTTTACCCTCATCAATATCCATTCGGTAACCCAACACTTTTGATGCTTTTGAGCACATGCAGCACTTCATCCATTCAATATGATTTTCTCAAGCGGATTGGTTTTTAGTACGTGTTTTCCCCTTAAAACTGCTTCTGCTAGGCATTGGATAGGATCACTTGAGCTATACCCTATATATGGACATGATTGCGTGGATAATGACGGTATGTTATATGGTATTTCTTTATGGGGATGTATTACAACGCTGCTGCACGCAAACCTCGACAATGAGGATTTCTTCAGATTAGCCGGTCCATTGGGTCTAACCAACACACACACACACACACACACACACACACACACACACACACACACACACAGAGAGAGAGAGAGAGAGAGAGAGAGAGAGAGAGAGAGAGAGAGAGAGAGAGAGAGAGAGAGAATATTGACAATGATTCGATCTGGAAGGTATCAAATTCCACATTTGTTATAGCCAATCAAACATGCCTCCGGTTTTTGTTTGATTGGTCGCTCTACTGATTGGGGAATACATATTCCCATATGATGAGTCATCCTACTGGACTGATATGGAGGGAATTATCACCATCTTATCTTGTAAAATATGTCATATGTCCCACATTTTTTGGATTGTCCAACCAACATGCAATATCTCCCCTAAGAATAAAACATGTTCGGTTAGTTTATTGATTTGGGTCGCAAGAGGTTAAGGTAACAAAGAAAGGCCATGAAATAGGAGCCAAAAGAGAAACACACAAAAGCACAACAGAAATGGGAGAGCAAGAGAAGATAAGCAGCAAGCATGTGGATTGTGAAATTGCTAACAAAGTCCAATAAAGATTGTTGTTCTAGTATGTCGCAAGTAACGTATAAATGCTTTCCATATTGACGTCTTTTGTTGTGTGTGACAATGTCTATTTTGATCACTCAAGTGTTAGGCCAGTCTACGTGCACCTCGAATAATCTTCTGGCTATGTGAGAATGTTACGTTACCTGCTTAATTTATTATTTGAAAGAAGAAGACAGGAGGTGAATCTTTTACCTTTGTTCTATGTAATATCTGCGGCAACCAGATCTTGATCATGATTATCATGTACTTGCCATTTGATCTCAACATTCTTCCACTGTCTTCGTCAACCACGATATCAACAACAATTTGTTGGAAATTATCAAAATGAATGGGTTTTTTTTGGGGGTTTTTTTATCAAAATATTCCTTGTGCTCTTTAGAAAGTTTTTTTTGTTGTGTTTTGGTTTTGTCCCATATTAGCTAGTAGGGAAAAGGTTGAGTGGTTTATATATGAGAACATTTCTATAATGTTTACATAGTGTTAAATGGCATGGCACCTATAGTGCTATGTGCCATATTGGCGTAGCCAGTGGTGGAACACACTCATATTCACCCGTGCGTGAGCGTGACAGTGGGTTGTGTGCCTACAATGTGGCGCTTTGATGGCCCACTTTGCACTTGGTGTGAGGCGCCTTGTAGGCGCCCTTTCTTATTGCCACTTGGCAGTAAAATGTCGCTGATGTGGCATACGGGTCGAAATGGATTGGTATTGATCCATCACTGGTATCAATACCTTTGCGCTCTCTTGCGAACAAAATGTTTCTGTATCAATACCAGCGGGTCTGTGCTCGAACTCAAAACGGAGAGTTATGACCCATACTCAAGTGCGTGTCCTAAAGTGAAAAGGTACATTTGCTACCTTTAAGCTCTCTCACGAACAGAATGTTTCTGTATTAATACCCCGGTTTGGGGTATCAATACCAGCGGGTCTGCGTGCGGATTTCAGACAATGGCTCGCGGACGGATACAACTCAAAACAGAGAGTTATAACCCAAACTCAAGTGCGTGTCCTAAAGTGAAAAGGAACATTTGGTAGCTTTGGGCTCTCTCGACAACAGAATGTTTCTGTATCAATACCCCAGTGTAGACACCCTAAAATGAGGCCTTTTTACATGTTTTTGTTCCCCAATGATGAAAAAAATGCTCGGAAGACCTTTTAGATGGAATACTCCAAGTCAACTCAGTCAACAATACCGCACGGCATTCACCTCTCATGTACAACACTTGCTCAGTCATGAACGGTGCTCTTTTTGGACTTTGGCAGTGGGATTGTGCTGTGCAGCAAAATTTCTGTATTGCACGGTACAGTTATGGTGCTGCACGACACTGTCAAGCATCAGAATCACTTTTGTAGAACACCCAGCAGCTCGAATTGTTGACCTTTGCTCTCACCCTTCATCATGATTTCGTGTAACCCACAAAATTGGAGTGCACACCAAGTTTACTTGGTGACCAAGCTCAATTCCTCCCCTATATATATGCTGATCAGTTGGAGGTGTAAGGACAATGAAAAACAATGAGAAAAATCAGAGAAAAACCCAACTAAAAATCCTGAAAATTCTCTCCTAAACCTCTACCAAATCCCTACCATTTTACAACCCATCCATTACTTCTGCCTACAAGCTCAAGAAAACCATCCAAATTCCTCTCAAAGAAAACCCAGTCGAAACCCGAAGTCTCCTTCCAAACCCAAAAAACCCATTTGCCATGTTTTCGATGTAAATCCAAATTAATCAATACTCAATCCGATTGGTTCAAGCACAGAGGCTTCCATTGTCACACATAGAGCAAGTCCAGAAAGCGTAGCAGAAGGTTGGAGCTGGAACCAAAGGGTTAAGCTTCGAGTCCATTCCAAACTTGTTTTGCCCGGAGGTATACTTTCTGTCCTGTTGATCGAAATCCATTGTTTTGATATTTTGAGGGAAGGTGAAGCCAGGTTCAAGATGGTTCACTAATACCTCCCTTGGGCTTGGTGGATCCATGTTTTAGTCAAATTTACTTTGTTAAATCTAAAACCTCCAAGATTGCATTTCATTGCCAAATCAATGGGTTATAAGGTGTAATCAATTGAGGAGGCACATTTCATTAAAAAAACATGCGTTTTTCTATTATCTAAAATAGCTTAGTTTTCGTAGAGTGTTATACGACACTCTTTTCCAAAACATAAATTTTCAAATCATCTTTTCTACAAGGCAGTTTGGAAATCTAATTTTATGTTTATAATTGTTTGTTGTTATGATAGTTTACATGTTATTTACTTGTTTCATTATTATCATCTACTTTGCATGATTAACTGCTTATTTGTTTAAAGTTCAGCATTAAAGTATTTTCTAAAAATTCCACAAATATTTAGTAAAGATCAATTTTTAATCAGGTGAGCGGGGTGCATTAAAACCCTTCCCTGCTCGTAACCTGGCTCCCAAATCCAAAACGAATCTCTGGTTTTCAATTCATTTTTCAAATCATTTTCTAAATTGTTTTCAAATTGGTTTCTCGGGTCTTAAACCATTTTTCCAAAAACCCGGGTGGCGACTCCCTTTTCAAAACAAACAACCGTTTTCCAAAAAAAAAAAAAACCCGCGTGGAATTGATCCTCCACACCCGGTTTGGGGTATCAGTACCAGCGAGTTTGCACGCGGATTTCAAACAATGGTTCACGGATGGATGCAACTCAAAACGGAGAGTTATAACCCAAACTCACGTGCGTGTCCTAAAGTGAAAAGGTACATTTGGGTCTATAAATTATACCCAAATCACATTCATTTTACACCGAATTCTAGCCTTGTTACTCTGCCAAAATTACTACAGATCGTTTTCTAGTTTTTCCTGTATTGTTACTCTGTAGAAACGGTATTAGCAATTCCTTCGTTCTTTCGATCCTATTTTCGACTCAGTATTCTGTCTATCCTTCGTTTGTGCGGACGCAAGCAGAAGATCATTGAATTGATCGGGCTTCATTATATCCTCGAATAGATTCGCTATCAACCCGGTGCACACCAAACGGTGGGGGCAAATATTGTTTTTGGAAAGCGACATAGTAATGTGCGTCGAAGCAAGTTCCATAATCAAAACGTTCAGTTTTTCGAAGACTCCCAAATTTTTGCACCAACACAATCTTCCTCTGTCTCGTGATTTACTACAACCAGTTGAGCCATGAAACGAGTGAATTTTTTATCTATCTTTCATAATTCCCGAATAATGTTCACCATATGGTAGTAGGGACACACCACCAACCAAACAAGGCTACGTAGCATTGCACCACGTAGCCTTGTGTGGTTGGCGGTGTGGTGAGTGGTGTGTCCCTTCCATTGTTCTCTTGTATTGCTATCCAACATATACGTGAACAAAGAATAGACTGTCAGTGGTGGCCAACATTGAACAAATCTGGCCATTCATAAACACTTTTGGCCAATCCTCCTAGAACATTCACACCTTGACATACCTATGTTCCTACGTCAAGTGTATTTTTTTTTTTATTATTATTTTATATAAGAGCAATAAAGCCAAGAACCCACATCAGATCACAACTTACATAGATGTATAGACGAGAGATGATTGAAGTTTACCAAATTCAGAAATTTGCAGCTTCTGAATCCAAGTTTTCCTGATTGTGTGTGACCTATTTCAATGACTCACACTAATGATCAAAGCATTCAATTTGTATCAAGTATTGTTTTACAAGTGCCGTAAAAAATTAGTTTAAGTTTTGTCTCTCCAAACTTAGAGATGAACATCGACTAAGCCCATCCAAATAAGCAAATGTTTCACTAGAAATCTATTGGCCAGTCCTATTATTTGGAATTTTGTCTATCGGGTCCTAGGCTAAAATTTACTACTGGAGAGGTCCTGGGGCACAAATATGGTGGGGGATTTTATATTTTTGCCCATCCTAGTCGTCGTTACTCTTTGTTTTTACTAACCATTTAGGCACTTTCATAGGGTACCCTAGGATTTTATGCATTTTCATAAGGTACCCTACAGTATAGGGTACCCTAAATTTCGAATGTACATTTTAGAATTTAAAATGTATATGTAGAATTTAGACTATACATTTTTTAATTTAGACCGTATATTTAGAATTTAGACTGTACATTTAGAATTTAGACCGTACATTTACATTTTAGGCATTTTCATAGAGTACCTAAGGTTTAGGGTTAGGGTGCACTTTCCTCTTATAGATTTTTTAGTGGTTTAGGTACTTTCATAGGGTACTCTAGGATTTTAGGCGCTTTCATAGGGTACCCTAGGATTTAGGTTTAGGTTTAGACACTTTCATATAGTACCCTAGGGTTTAAGTAGGGTGGGTAGAGAGAGAGAGAGAGATGGGACGGACGCCTGCACTTGATAGAGAAGGGGGTAATTTCGGAAGAAAAAGTATAAAACTTATATGCAGGACCTAGTGAACTATTGGGTTGCGCGCATTATTTGTTCCGGACCTTACAAGCTATAAGACTTGTTTATAGGATTAACCCACAAATCTCTAATGTTTCACACGATTCTTAGAAACACATTTCAAAAAATTTAAACGGTTCCTGTCATTTGTGTTGGGATAACGAGATGAGTCTATTTGGGCTTACTTTGTTTAGCGGCCCAACGGTGCTTGACCACCCAGCCCGCGTTGGGTTCTCTCGTGTGGTTCTCAAGGGATTGGATTCTCTCGAATTTATATTTGGAAGATGAAAACGGTACGAAAATGAGCCCACAGCCATGTCCCAAAACGAGTAAAGAAAAGCCCATCATTTATGGTTCATAAACAAAGCATGGGCTAACAAAACTTCAAGGTTTTAAAAATGTAGTGATCCATTTCTGCCTCAGATGTTCTTGTAGTTGGGTCCTTGCCTATAATCTTTCAGTTCTGTACTGTTTGGTTGGTTTGCTAGTTGTTATAAGACTCTTAATTGGAAGGCCAAGAGATCGAATGTTTCTCTCTTTAGAGGGGTTCTTTCTTTCTTTATGTAGTTTCTTTCCTATTATGATTGACTTATTTCTTGTGTCGGTTGAACTAAAAAGTTTGGTTATTTCGTGAACTTTCAAAAAATTGGTTTAGTGTCCCATTGTTTGTACTTTGTAATTCACACACCATAAACACCTAAATTGGAGCTTGTAGCTTTCATTTCGAGGACTAATTATACTGGCTCTATTCGTTTTCCAGTTTAGTTTTGATGACATCATTATTTTCCTCATTTCTCTCTTTATCTCTCTCCACTCATTACACCTGACGACATCATCAAAACTAAACTAAACTATGTAACCAAACACAACCACTATGGTCTTGGTGAGCACTAATTATACTTGGTTCCACACGAGTGCATGATGGATAAAGTGGTTAAAGCATCACGTGACAGTATCCCAAAATTGTAAATGTTATGTTTGGTTAGATAGTTTAGTTTAGTTTTGATGATGTCATCAGGTGTAATGAGTGGAGAGAGAGATAGAGAGAGAAATGAGAGAAATACAGATGTCATCAAAACTGAAACTAAAACTAAACTGAAAAACGAACAAGACCAAAATAATTACCCCATCTGGAGTCATCGTGTAAGGGGAAAGGTTGACTCAAATCCTCGGAATCCAAATTAGAAAAATGGTTAGGGTGGGAACGTGTACAATCATCGGTGTATGCACGTGGAAGGGATTGTAAAAAATGTAAAGTCCTCTTATAGTTCACATCATCTTAATTTTTGTACTTAGCTTAGTTGGTAAATTATGATTGTTTTCCAAATTAAACCTTTTTGAAAGCATAAGATCACATGGGACAAAGAGTCGTTATGTGGCTGGTGAACTGCATAAATTTTCGCTGGGTTTGTTAAAGTACAATCTGTCAATCTCTATTTCCCTCCCACCCTCTCTCTCTTCAAATCAAGGACACAACAAGAAATTCTTTCCTTTTTTGCCGACAAAAAGAAGAAGAAGAATAAGAAGAAATCCCATCGGCGGAAATGTGTAACATAAAATTGTAAAATGGTTGTAAGACATAAAATAAAAAATAAAAAAAAGGCAGTGATCCATAAAGGGATTGATTTTGCTACTTTCATTTTTCAATGCCATTATTAATTTTGAAAGTGTCAAAATCAATTTCCAAAAAAAAAAAAATAGTTAAGAAGGTTTTGGGTTTGAGCCGTGAGGACGCCCATCATCTCTTGCAACTCAATTGGCCCGGCTGTGACACACTAGTTTTTTTTATTTATTTTGTCATTCGTCATTCCTCATCTATTATAGGGGTGAATGAGACTCGATCCCATGATACAGTGTGGGATATCCAAGAATTTTATTGCATAAGCTAGACACCACTTACGACACTGCCGCCGCCGCACTAGCTCTTGTTAGGGCGGTCAAAGCTTATGGGTACCTATTTCTTTAGGCCTCGTTTGATTCGGGTATTAGGAGGGTGGGATTGGACTATTTTTGTCCAATCCCGCGTTATCCCTTGTTTGGTTCCTCAAAAATGGCATGGGATTAACAATCCTGGGACAAGTTTTATCCAATACGTATGGGATTACACAATACCTGGGGGGTGGTGGGATTGTTTAGTCCCGGATAAAATGAACGCGGAAGGAAAATCCACCAAATTCCAAAAATGTCACTTGTTTAATCCCGAAATGTAGTTTAGGGAACCAAACATGGGATTGGCCAAAACATGAGATATCCCAATGTTAATCCTGCATGAATCAAACAGAGGATTGTGTGAGATTCAGTACTAAATTAGTCCCAGGATAAATAGTCCAGGACTATCAATCCCAGGACTATTAATCCCACTTTTTTTAGTCCGCGAATCAAACGAGGTCTTATGGTATCCGACTATCCGTCCTGGTTTGGAGTCTTAAGTCTTTATTAGGAAAGTTGCTTTCACCGGTCACCTTCTCCTACAACCTTTTTGGCTGTGTTCGGTTGCACAGCTTTGTTTAGTTTTGATGATGTAAGCAGGTGTAATAAGTGGAGAGAGATAGAGAGAAAAATTGAAAAAAATGATGATGTAATCAAAACTGAAATAGTGTCAAAACTACCTCAAAACCCTCAAACGAACACAACCTTTAAAATTTTCAAAAATTTTGGAAACAAAACGTAACACATGAAACACATCACAAAAAACAAAACACCACCCCTCTTTTTTGTTTGGTTCTTTTTTTTTTTTTATCGCCGCACACAGTACCCGTCATCTGGCCAAAAGGGTTGGAAAGGTCATAGGCAGATGGGCTGTTGCAAATGCCAACGAAGAATTGTAATTTATGTGGTACAATTTACTGGAGGTGGTGTTAGGTCACATATAAGTATACCACCGGGCGCCGAAACGAGAAAAATTTGGTTATCGGTTGGGTATCACGGCGGTATCTAGCGTGCATCTCGTCTATCTAAAACACTTTTTGATGACTAAGATGGAGCATTATGAGTACTACATCACATGCACCCAAGTTTTTTCCACTGAAATCCCCCTCAACCGTCCCATGACCACAATAAACAAACATCACCAATTAAATGGAATTGGATTCCAATAAATGCCATAGGCCTGTGAAAGTTGTGCCCACAATTAAAACCTTTCTTTGTTTATTTCTGCAACCTCTGAGATCCAAGAAATCGCAAGAAATGATGGATCAACATTTAGTGCAGATTTGAAATTTTGAGTCCGATAGTTACCCCAGTTACTACGTGGGTAATTTAAACCTTTGAAGCACTCAAGTGACTCAACCACCTCCACAGTGTATTCAACATCTTTTACAAAATCTACCTACCTTTTTCCTGTGTTAGAAAGAACTAATGCTATGTTTTCCCTATAAATACTGTCTTCTCAGTGGACTACTTTGGGTAAAAAACCAAAAAGTGGTGTTTTTAAAAGTCATTTTGTCATTATTCAAAATTTTTTGCATTCGTTAGTTTTGCAACAAGATTTTGTGGTTTCTGAATTCCTCTCGACGAGACAAATCTAACAAGTATAAAATTATGGTCAAAACTCAAATTTTTTTGCAAAATAGGTATAATACCTATTTTGGCTTTATTCAAAAAAATTTGAGTTTTAACCATAATTTTATACTTGTTAGATTCGTTTCGTCGAACCAGTTAATGTATGTGATAAGAATGACTTGTGAGAGAATATCAAAAACATTGCTTAAAATCCAAAAAAACACCAAAAATGTCTTAAGGAAAAAATTACACAAACCTTTAGATGTCTGCATTTTCTCAATTTTTGATTGAAGAAGAAAAACCAAGATAACCTTTACAACATGATAAAGAAACACCAAATTTTGAAAACCAGACCATTTTGTAAAATGATACAAGAAATTGAAGTCCTGACATATATTTGTAAAAGGTCCAAAAACCTTTGCAGAAAGAAGGGAAAAAATAGGTACAGAGATATTGAGAAGGAAGACCAAAATTCATATCAATTTGTTCTTGCTTTTCTTCCTCTTTCCATTGGATTACCCGTCTCCCATATTTGTTACCCACAACAAAGAAACCAAAGAGCTAAAACAACAAAAAAAAGAATATAAAACCTAATCAAAGAAAAGAAAGAGAGGACCAAAAATGAAGAAAATAAAAATTTCACTAGACATTGGGTGGAAAAGATGAGTGAACCACCTTGTTTTGTTTTCCCACAAGCCAATGCAGAGTCCTACTGGCAAAAGATGGCGTTTTTGGTTGAGAATCCAAAGAGATATTGCGACTCCGATTTTCCTCATCACAACCCAGTTCACTTCCTCCATCTTCCCAGCTCCCCATGTCAACTTCTGAGATAGTCCTCCTAATATTACCCCGGTTCACCGGAAACCGGAACGAAAAAGCCCGTCTCGACGACTCCTCTGCTGCTGCCGGAGGATTAGGCTTCTCCTTCTTTCCCCTTAGCCAAATCTTGGATATTGAAACACTCTCCTCTCTCTTGCTCTTCCCAATACCATTACCATTCCCATTGTTAATAAAACCACTATTCCCAATTCTTTGAATTTCACCACTTTTAAATGGTTCAAAACCAACGAACTCTCTTCTTGAATCACAACCACATTCAGACATTGCTGGCCTATGACCAGGAATCAATGGCAGGGAAGCCTTCTTCTTGTTTGATTGTTTCTTCACTGGTGTCCTAATGGGTACTTGTAACAATGATTTATCATCCATTACATATGCAAAAGACCCCATAGAAAAACACCTCCTTTCATCAACATTATTGGTACTACTGCTTTCACCTTCACCTTTCCCTTCATCTCCACCACCAACATTTCTAAACTTCCCAAGCTTCACATGCACAACTTTCGCCTCTGAACCCACGACTGGTTCTTGATCCACTTCTATTTTCGGCCGAATCTCGCCAGATTTGGTTGAAAAATCGATGTGGGATGAGCCAAATTCATCCCTAAATTGAAAACCCAGGGAATTTGCTCTTGCTACGGAATTACTGCTTCCCAGAGCACAATCTCTCTCTGAGACAATCTCTCGAGCACTCTCACTGCCAGATTCAAGAACAAGGACAATGGGCGAAAAGCTATGGTTTGGTGAAAAATCAGAGAGTAAACTAGCTCTGCATAAAGGGCAAGTGGAGTGAGAAAGTAGCCATGTGTCTATACACTCCATGTGAAAGGCATGGCTGCATTTGGGCAACAATCTGAGCTTATCTTCCGGCTCAAATTCACATAAACAAACAGCACAATCAAAAGGGTCTTTAACTCCAATAATGGATTTGTAGTTGAAAACAGGGAGGGTGTCTATGAAGGATTGGTCCACACCCGAATCATGGAGGTGGAAGAGTTGCTGTAACTGGCCTTGGAACGCAGTCACGCTTTCCAAATCATCTGGGTTTCTGTTTTGAGGCCTAAATAGGAACCTAACAAGGAGGTGGAGCAACCCAGAAAGGAAGAAAATGATTGCAAGAATGATGATGATTAGGAGTATACTTGGGCTTACCTTGTTGTCCAAATTGAAACCACCAGATTGAAGATTGGCTGGTGGTGGTGGTGGAGGAGGGAGGAGAAATGGTGGGTGTGATGGAGAGACAAAGTTCTGTTCTTTGATACCAGCGAAAATCCAGTCCATCTTTTCTAGTGGAAGTAAGAAGAGAAAAAGCCCCAAAGATTGGATCTTTTTGCTTGAATCATATGATAATTCTTCAAGTATCTTATCTAACTAGCTTGTGGGCCTCTGTGACGGAGATTTCTAGCAAAGATGGAATTTTACTGAAAAGAAACCTGCAAGTCAAATTTGGAGAGAGAGAGAGAGAGAGAGAGAGAGAGGGAGAGGAGGGAGAGGGTTCAAATTGGTGGTAGAAATAAATGCGATCAAAGAGTTTTAAGGAAATTTGTTCAGAATCAGAGCAATGAATTATGGGAATAAAGTAAGCAATTAAAGGCAATAAAATAAAATCGGATTAGAAACGATGCAGTTTTTCTCGTAACAGGTAAATGGAAATTTGCAAAGATTAGGCAAAGTGATTTGCATGATTTGATGATATGGATCCTCTCTGGTTGACTTAAAAGGAGGAACTGACTGCACCGACCCCAATGACCATTTAATTCACACTGTTTAAAAAAGAGTTTTTTTTATTTCTTCCATGGTAATATCGAAAAAAACGAAGGTCAAATTACCTTTAATATTGCTATTTAGTATTTTGAGATGTGAACCCAAATGGGTTCGAAATTTTTTTAAGTGTATTTGTTAATTCCTCGCTGATCACATTCCGCTTGGGTTCTTCTATTCCACTTCTAACCTGAATCCAAGGGTTCTTGTACTATGGATATTGGATAAGACAAAAGCAACAATCTGAAAGTGAAACAAAAAAAATTGGAGTGAGAGAGAAAGTCAAAATTGTGTGTGTGAGAGAGAGAGAGAGTTTTGACATTGGAAAAGAGGCAGAGAGGTAGTTAAAATGAGTCTTTTTGGACCCCATATAGCTTAGAAAGTCACACACACAATTTTCATCCACTATAAGGGCTTTTTACATCAATTTTTGTGCATTGTGCTGGCCAAAAGGCAATCAGTCAAGGAACCAAAAACGGATTTGGGGTGGCTGCACACACAGAACCTGCTGTGCACCATCGAGCTGTCTGTTGCTCAGATGAACCGCTCAGATTTCATCTTGCACGCACGGCAACGGACGGTTCGGATGCAAAAAGTGCTGAGGTGAAATCTGGGCTGTCCATCCAAGCAACGGACGGCTCGAATGGTGGCAGCACAGCAGCCACCCCATATCCACCAAAAACCCATCTAGAAGAGGGGTTTTCCACTTCATGTCTCTTTTCGTGATTCCACTAAAATTCTCTGGTTTTAGGGCATGTGAATGTGCTTTCAAATGTGGTAAAAAATTAGAGATGGTTGCCAAGATAGCAAGTGGCTAGAGCCTGGAGGCGAAACTCCCCGAAGCAAATGGTCTCGAGTTTGAATTCCACTTGCGATAATAGTTCTCATCAACTAGATGTTGTATTGGACACTATCTGTTCAGCTTGCATTTACTTGCGCGGTGATGACAAATTACCTTTTCATTGATAGAGATTACTCCGAAAGGATGTCACAGTAAAGCTTGGCAGTTGAAAGCCCCTCCTTAACAGGGGTTGGAGCTCTAGTCTTTCCTTCCTAAACTTTTTTTACTTAGCAAAAAAGAATAGAAAAAATGTTGTTAAAATCTATGGTAGATAAAATTACAGGTTGCGAATTTCCTCTCTCCTCCTTGACTAGGGTTTTGAGGAATTTGTTTGATAACTAAAAGTGTTTTTTTTTTTTGAAAAGCTGATAATGGTGTACTAATGAACGAACGTATGCGTACCTCGACTCATTCTTCAAGTTTGATGGTTGCATGGCCACTCTTTGATGCTAAACATTTTCCCCGTCAATTTAAAGTTTCAGACAGATTAGTTTCTGAATGGATTTTATCAAAATTTGATTAAATCAAGCCTTTGATTTTATCCATTCGTGAGGAGAGTTGATAAAATCTTAGATTTTTGCATTAAAAAATCTAAGATTTTATCAACTCTTTACACGAATGGATAAAATCTATTCGGAAACTCAGGTATAAAAGCTCTATGTTTGAGAGCGAAGACCGTAGCATTAATAAGTAAACATACATTTTAAGGCTTTTGTTTGCGATTGCTCTATGGAAATTGGGACTTGTTCCAAAAAAATGACTTAAACTCAAAATTGATTTATTACATTTTACGAGACAGATCACTATCTCATAACACATCAATTCAATTAGTCTCTATAAGTTCCACTGATTAAAATATTCTAATTATCAGTAGTTTTGCGTCAAAATGCAAGTAACACGACATATATAAGCATTTAGCCTTTTTTATTATTATTTAAGTGATTGGGAATCTCGGATATTCATTCATTGGAATATTAAATAAGAAGCTGGAAAGGTGATTGAAGTAACAAAAATGAAAAAAAAAGAAAGAAATAAATCTCCCATGATATATGCAGAAACCTAAAGAGTAATTTTTACGGAGTATTTGGGAGAAAGAAAATCCATAAATAATGCCCCTTAAAAGCTTCAAACATGCTTGACAAATGACAATCGGAAAATTTATCATGCCGACCAAAGAAACAAAGTGTAAAATTTATCATAAGGTCAATGTCGAGCTTACCATAATATCCAGAAAAACTGCACATTGGTCACCCCAGTTGGAAATTAATCTATTCGATAATCCCAATTAAATTTGTAAAGCTTCCTCGTTAATCGAAGATATATATAGAGCTACGAAAGTGAAAGCAATAAACTTGGAAATTGAAAGCAATAAACAATAAAGGTTCATTGGAATAAGTAATTCAACTCAAAGATATTTTCTCTGGCCATTATGGTGCGATGTAAAAGTCAAAAGAATTGACGGAAAAATTAAAAGTCTCTATATATTAAGAAAAAATTAATACTAAATATCGATATACCCCCTTTTTTTTCCTCACTCCCATTTGACTCTTTCACCATGTAGTATGGAAAGCTAACTAACAAAAATATAAGTTATGGGAAAGAAAGAGACACCATCAAGTGGCGGACGCAGGATTTGTGTCTACCAGAATTACATGTATTTTCATATTCATAATAAAATATATATTTTATAAGTATATATCTCTACTTGTGAGGTCCCTAGAAGAGACTATATTGTATGTGTGAAGCCATCGATTATGTTGATAACTTGAAATTTTTACTCTACATATATAAAAAAAAATTTTACTCAAGAGACTTGCAGGAGCCAATCTCATAGATTTTTTTTTAATTAATTTAAAAATTAATGAAATCTAAAAAGATGCTTAGATTTGTGTAGGGGCCCGGTTCCCTGGGACGACCCCACACTCCATCAATGAATTCAATTCAAAATGATGTGTCATTCTTTCCAAAATTACCACCACAAGTCTGAAGTCTCTCCTTTGAGAATAGTATTCTAAAAAAAAATCTATCCTATCTAAAAATTAAAAAAAAATACACCAATTCTAGGAACACAACTTATTCACAATTCTATCTTGAGCTGTTCAATTGATCATGTGGATTCGTACATATCGAATGGCTCCGAAAACAATTGTATCCCAAGTTGCGCTTTAAATTTGAGTTCTTAGACATTTTTGAATTAAAAAATGGTCGAACATTATCTATAAGTCTTTACCACAACGTCATGTCTTGAATAGTAGGTATAATAACTTATACCTTTTTATTACAAATCAATTTTATACAGTATATTAGCAATGAAAAATGTATGGAATTATTTTCTCCATCCACGTATGGGGAGAACATGTACAAGTAAGTAATCATATATTGTTCTGTATCGAACTTCAAAAGGTAATTCAAACACAAAATAAAAATTGGGAAAATGAACAAACTCAATATCCGACTTCAAAAGGTAATTGAAACACGAAATATAAATAGGGAAAAACGAAATAAAAAAAAAAGAACCTTTTTTTTTTCTTTACCCGTTGAAAGAAACATCCATAAATTATGCCCCTAAAAGCTTCATACATTGTTGGCGATGCAAACACCTATGCAAAAAATTACACAATTACCCTGTTGACTTTGCAATATAGTATATTAATTTTAAAATTAGTTTACAGATTGATTTGTTTATTCCCTCCTAAGAAAAGTTGATTGCTCTTAATTTCATGGTCCATGAAATCCAGTGAGAAGCATAGAGCTTGCCAAAATAGCCATGAAATTTGAATTTTGTCAAACAAGGTTCATTAAATGAGCCAGAAGAAATTTTAAGCATTAACTAAATCTCCAGCGTTTATTATGTCAATTTCCGATCCCAAGTTAAACAACATTTACCCTAATTACCGCAATAAAACAAGTGACCAAGTTTTGATCATATAGGTTTGAGCAGATCCAAGGAACAACCTAAGCCTTGGATTAACTAGGGCCACCTAATTTTCAAAAGCTATATAAATATTAACCGAGAAAATCTGCTTCACGGAGCAACCTTAAAAAGGTTGTTTACGGAAGCCTCCTTTGGAGGCCCCACCGACACCTCATCGCAGTGATCCGAACTAGCCATTTTGTAGGGTCCGCAGAATAGTGTGTGTACACAAAAAATCAGCTCAACTCAGCATCGATAGGTATGTCAAAAATTAAATTTTGATACAAAAAAAAAAAAACAATGGCCTGGATCATTGTTTTCTGAAATGATCCAGGCCCTTTTTTTTGTATCAAAATTTAATTTTTGACACACCTATCGATGCCGAGTTGAGCTGATTTTTTGTGTACACACACTATTCTGCGGACCGTACAAGATGACCGGTTCGGATCATTGTAATGAGGTGTCGGTGAGCCCCCCAAAGAAGGCTTCCGTAAACAACCTTTTTAAGGTTGCTCCGTGAATAAGGCAACCTCATATTAACCTACAACATCAATCTCCCCATCATGGTCGTTGTCTCATTTATAGCATTTGAAATATGAAGCCACTTTCAATTTCGCAAGACTAATATCATCAATTTCTTATGTCACGACAAAATATGGTGATTTCACCAACGATAACATACAGGTATATATAGATGAAAGTTAAAAGTGCTCAGAATATAAAGCGTGCGTTATTAAAAGATGAACTTGAACCTTAGTGTACGCGTTAAACTTCTGAGATTGGTAAAGCTTGCTTCTAACAAATGTTTTCCTTAAGAAAATTTTCATATGCAAGAACAAGTCATCTACCTTTAAACAAACCGGAAAATGAATTAATTAAGGTGTGCGTAAGCTGACTCCAATAAACTGACCTGTCAACCCAAAAACAAAATTCATTGTAAGTTAATACTAGTACATAGGCCTGGCCAACTGAATTGGTGGCATCAATATGCAATAATTCTATTTAATTGGTGGCTTCGCATTCTCATGTCCCATAATTTACTATTGCCAGAGCAAAAACTGACTACAAGTATATTCAATGCACATGAGAAGTGCGTTGTCATTTGTCAACTAGACAAACATATAAATATGGCATTTCTCAATCTTTTTTTTTTTGTAATTCCCTCTCTCTAATGAACTTGCAAATGAGCTGTCAAAATTTGAATGCAAGAGAGGGATGCCCACCTACCATTTCATAATAGCAGAGAAAACAAACTGGCATAACTATGTATGTATACCGTGGAGTTATCTTAATTGCTAGACGTGTACCCAAGGCGTGTCTTTGGTGCCGTGATCAAATACAAAAAAAATGAATGCAAGAGAGGGATGCCATGATGTGAAGGCAATGGTTGTAATCTCAATTCATAGATTTAAATATGTTCCCTTGCATGGTGGTTTTGGGTCTTCTGGTACCACTACACGATATTATATTTATACTGGCGCAATAAAAAAATCGCACCCGTATATTCCAAGATAAATTTTTAAAGATTCACCAATTGTACACCTAATTCGGAATATGTATCATTCGATACTCCTGCTATCGCTACATCACTGTCAATAACGTTGTGGAGTCCACTACCGCTATTCTAAACCTTTGAATCTCATGAATTTGATTTCTACCCCGTTTCTCTAGCCGAGGGGAAAACAAAACGTTGTACCCAAGTCAACTATAAAGGAAAAATGAAGACGGTAGTTTTTTCATCGTGGTCTAGATGATTAGTAGTGTCAGGGAAAAAAAATATACTAGATTTTAAATAACTCATGAATTTCGAACTAGATGCTGAAAGGTTTTTCCTCAAACAATCTTTAAAACCTACGTTAACTTATGACTCCGGAGAAACACGTTAACAAAAACAGTTTTGGGCATTATCATTTACCTATTACCTAAGGTATTGTAATTGACAATTTAAAAAAAAAAAAAAACACACAATCTAACGAGTTCAATTAATATAACAGGAAAAGACATTACACATACAAAAAGACAAATTATACAGCCAAATCAAATGAATGATACATTTAGCGATAAAATAATCCGGCGGTCAGTTATCAGAGATCTACATGCAAAATGTCGATCGGCAACTGTCACTGTAGTTTTACTATCAATGACGCATCCTTGCAGAAACTAACTGAAACCGACTAAGTAACTAAAAACATCACAGGTAGAAAGCATTGCATGCACAGTTAAAAATCGTGTGACTAGATGGTCAAGACTAATTACAACGCAAAAATCAGTAGAGTAAGTGCATAATCGCAACCATAGTTATTGAAACTGAAATTGCTATGGTGGTGTACTCTATGCTGTCGATAGGAGCCGTTTTTTCCCGTAGCTTATTCACCCGTCTAACCTACAACAAATTGAACTCGTACCTATTCCACCCCATCCCCCAATTACCTCATCCAAATTACACAACCATCATCATAGACGCCCAGACCACAAGCAACCCATCAAGCCCCAATCTGAATCTCAGACTTACCAAGCAACCCCTGAAATGTTAAGTTGTATCCCAAACATAAAGCCGTCCAACCCTACAGCCATCAATCCGTAGCCTTTCAAACGTTATCAACCACTGGCCGGATCACACCCATGAAACCGCGACCAACAAGAACTAACACACTCCACAAAAAAAAAAAAAAAAATAATAATAATAATAACACACACACAACTCTACATGAGCATGGCATGGATGATGATTTAGCCCAAAGAAAGAAAGAAAAAAAAACATAAACTAGCAGCCGAACAAAGGCAACCGGCCGTTTCGTAGCTAGAAGCTTTCCATTTGTCTGCACTTTGAGTAGGTGATCTGCTACCCAGTTGACCATTCCATTTGACAATGACAATAACCAAAGTAAGACATAACCCAAATGGAGCCAAAAGGCATCTCATTTTCCATTCTTGTATTACACTAATTTTTATGTTTTTTCCAACTTGATAAGAGCAAGGGACGTAACCAATTCATGGAACATGAGTGGTGACGAGAGTAATAAGTCACCATATTACTTCCGGCGGCATAAAGTGAAAATTCTATTAATTTATCTTTTTTTTCACGTCCTAAGCACCCAATTACTTGAATTAGCTTTGCAAAGTCTTCAAACAACACTCAACCTAATTTGTCGCAACTATCCATGTGGAGAACCTACAACTGATCAATGTATTTGGGCTTATGGGCTGTAATCCTAGGCCTGGACTAATGTTTGGGTTTAACAACTTTTGGCCCATTTTGGGGCCCACCAACGATCTTCAACAAATCGAACCGCCTTAGGTCAGGTCCCATGACTCCCATCCTATAATACTAGTAACACATGCCCAACCTACGGAATCAAAAAAAGGCCAAGGTTTCATGTTGGGCCACTGCCGGGTTTTGCTCTAAAGATTTGAGTTTTTGCTTTGAGATAGTGAAGAAGAATATTATTTCTGTCTCACGGATAGGGCCGATTCTGAAATTTGTGGGCGCATGAACCGAACTTTTCAAATGGATTCTCAAAACGAAACGGAATTCCTAAAGAAAAAACAAACACCAATCCCAAAAACTATTTTAAAGATTACGAGTTATACTTTTCTCGTATTTTTAGTAACAAATGTACTAATTAAATTTCAACAATCAAGTTTCTATGCCACAACGTATAATTTCAAATTAAGGACAACATAGCCGCAAATTTGCTAAAAGTTTTGTTTTAAAGCAGCCCCGACTCCTATTTGTTAAAAGCACCAAGGTAATTTTAACTTGTTTTTAGCCAAATGAATATGTGGGAGAAAATTGGCTTTCAGCTTTTAGTTAATGAGAAACAAAAGTGATTTTAGTAACCTTGCTAAAACTCTACTTTTATCGGATTTCCCATTTTAGCAAATAGAAAAATTGGCCTAGGTAAGTTTTCATCAATTTTAACTTTGAACAATGAAAATAAAAAGAAGACGAGCAAAGTCTAAGCCCTCTCAGTGATCAACAACCTCACATCATTTATAAAAATTAGGCTCCTTAATGGCTCAATTGGATGCAAAATGAGATTTCGTGGATTAATAAATAGTATGAGGAGATAAGATAGTAGATGATATATATGGAGGGTGGACCCATATTGATGTGACATTTATGATAGATGGATAAAATAGGAGTACTTAGTTTAGAACATTTTAGAAATAAGGGAGGATAAAATAGTATTGGGTTTTTTGTTTTGTTATTGAAATTGAGGGATAATGATAAATTAAAGTGTCTAGGGTGGATTGAGGGCATTGAGAAAGGGAGGTAAGAGCCCGTTTGGATGCAGTTTTTGACCCCCGACTAAATCATTCTCCCCCTCCTCATCCCGGTCCCACCCTATATCCCTTATTTGGGAACACCAAAACCCCTCCCCGACTAAATCATCCGGCCTCCCTTCATCCCCCTTCCCCCGGACTAAACATAATCAAGGGAGGTGCTTATGTTTAATACGGGTTCTCATTCGAGACCGAATTACTGGGCTACCCCTCTCGGAACACCCCCACACAAACACAACACCATTTTAACAAGATTCAACCCAAATTTTACAACAAAAAAAAGTACTTTAGAGGAGTATTTTATAAATAAAAATTTGGATTAAGAAAAGAAAAACCGTGAAAATATGTAATTTTTTTTACCTTCTTAGACCCCAGAATATGTTCGTTAGAGCTTCGATCGCCGGAGGAGATTGGCGTTGTCGGTGAGTGAGAGAGGATATCGAATCATTGTTGGAGCGTCGGTGGTAGCGGCGGCTAGATATGGCAATATTGACCGAACCGACGGGTAACCGAACCGAAACCGGTTTTTTTAACCGAACCGTAACCGATTTTTGCCCCGTGGGTGCGGGTATGGGTTCGATGGATGGAAAACCGAACGGGTTCGGTTCGGTTATGGGTTCACCTGGAACCCGAACCGAACTGAACCGAATCGAACTTATATTAATTACATAAGACCCCCTATATTATATATAAATATTACATAAATCCTATATATGTAAGATATGTAGGTATATTTTAAAATTACACTTTACCCCTCTTATATATATGTAAGATATTCACAGGCTAGATTTTGGTCTCACATTCTGTACATTTTGAGACTCTCTTGACTGATATTTGTAGTCTCCTTTTGTTATTTTTTTCATGTTTTTTCAATTTTTTTGAGATAATAAAATATCCTAAACTCAATTTATTCATGTTTTAGTACGGTTTGGGATAGGGCGGGATGGGTACAATTCGGTTACCCAAATGGGTAGCTATTTTTTCCTTCACAAAATCGGTTACCCGAAATTACCCGTACCCCGAATGGTTAGGTTATGGTTCATCCTCTCCCTTTTCCGAACCGAACCGGAACGGAACCGAAACCCTTTGGGTTTGGGTGTGGATCGGCCAAAACCCGAACCGATCCACCCCATTGCCATCCCTAGCGGCGACGGTAGACTGTTCGGTGTGGTAAAAGAGATGAAATATTTGTTGTATGGCCAGGAAGGGCTTCATCCGAGCAGTTTTCATAACAAATCGTAGGATAAATATTTCATGAAAACTATTCGGATGAAGCCCTTCCCGGTCTTTTTTTTTTGCCGAATCATCGCATAGGCCCTTGAAAACACATTTTAAACACATCCAACGGTTCGGATCCCGACCATTTGGCCAGGAGAGGGAAGGTCCGCATTTTATAAAATGCAGGAGTCCTGACTAGATCCTCTCTCTCTCTCTCTAGCTTAATTTTTATTTATTAAGTATAATATATTAACAATTATTGAAAAGTATATCAAATTTAATTAATTTCAATATTTATATAATTATTTAAATGCATAATTTAAACACATGCATTACTAAGGGCGAAATAGTCTTTTGGCAAATTTTTACATCATTCACCCTTCTTATCCCCCTTTTTTATCCCTCCTATTTAATCCCTCATTCTGAACCGTTACATCAATGTCGGCTCACCCTTCTTATTTAATCCCTCCGACTATTTTATCTCCCTTTACTATTTAATCTCTCTCAAACCAATACGTCATCCAAACGAGCCAAAAGGGGATATTAATTATGGGTTCGGTCTAGGCTATCCATATTTAAGAGGGGTTGTAGAGGATGAAAACCAAGGGGTAATAATTAATACCCCTTTGTAAAAATACCAAAATCATGGATCAGGTTTGGGCCCAATATTAGACATTCAGTTCCATAAATAATACCCCGTCCAAACGAGCCGTTAGGTTTTTGAAATAGTCCATCCGCTCTAAAATAATGGTTACTTTTGGGTAGTTGTGTCACTCAAACAATTGTTTATATTTCACAATTTATAACATTTTTTATATTTTGAAAATTTTTGTTTAATACAACCAATTGAGATCTATCAAACAATATCTATATTGAATATAAAAATTATTATAAAATTAGAAGATATAGACAATTTTTGAGAGGTTCTAAATAAAGAAAGGTGACCAGCAATTTGGAACGGAGGGAGTAACAAAACCCTTTTCATTTGTTGCTTACCTTTTGGCAGGTTGGTTTTAACTTTTATGTAGGCCACATGTATATATGAACCTAAAAAATTGGGTGGCCCAAAATTAGTCAAAATTTAGAAAGTCTAGCAATGACTCTGCGAGCTTTAGCCCAAAGCCGGTCTTGCTTTTGCACACAACTTAGTTGGTCATACAAAATGGTTTGGATTAGGGACTGAGCCACGATTCTAATTCGTATGTGAAACCTAAAATCAATGTTCTCTATCTCTCAATCACACAAAGATAGTTTATTATAAAGTGACATGCAATTTTGGAATAATAATTTCAATTCGTTTTAATTTTGTGTTAAGAAATATAAGAAATTATGTACAGAAGTGATTTATTTTTTATTCATTATAGGCGGAGGGATTAATTAGAATAAAAAAAAGTAGAAGTGTTTTACGATTGATACCCCGTCCCTTATTTGAATGCACCAACAACATACAGGCCAGACTTCGCTCTTACAAAGCAGTAGTTGCCCAAATTTCTCTTACGAATAAAGACTTGGATTCAAATTTTTCCTGTAAAATTTGACAGTAATCAACTAAATAAACTAATCAAGTTTTTACCGATATTCAAATGAGTTGATTTTTTCTAAGTAATCTTAAAAACATATTTTAAACAACTTGAACGGTTCTAATTGTAAGCATGGGGCTCCGATTATTGTTGTTTCAAATGTTGTGTTACTCGTTGTATCCATGGAACCACCCCGTATTAAAGTATTTTAATTTGCACCGAATTAAAGTACTCGTCACAAGAGAAAGAAAGTGGGACTATTATTTTAAGTGCCTTATTTTGAAATATTTAAAATACAAAACGTAATAAACCCGTAAGCTTGTTTGAGTGCCATATTAGGAATTTTTTTATCAAACCTACCCACTATGACAAGGACATGTTTTCGTTAGGGTTTTGTTCAAAATTGCACAAAAACAACCCCTAGTTTATCAAAGTTAGTGATTCGCTCATTCAAAAATCGCACATAAAAACCCTAGTTTTTTAAATTGCACAAAAAACCCCTAGTTTGTTAGAGAAATTGAACTAGAGAGGGAGAGGGAGAGAGAGACAGAGAGAGAAAGCCATACCTTTGATCGTGTTCTTCGTTCAACACAAATCGATCATGGTCTTCTTGTTCAAATTGATTCATCTCTCTTCAATCTAGATCTTCGTCTTCGATCTATTCGATTTCTTCTTCGGTGTATCGTCAAATCTTCTTCTCTTCGCTTCTCTCTCTCTCTCTCTCTATCTCTCTCGTGAGAAAAACGTCTAATGTTTTTTGGGGAGGGATTTTGTCCTGCGGTTTGTATAACCCTGACTCGAACCCCCTATTTAACCCGGTTTGAGTCCTTTTTAACCCGTGAATTTGCTTCTCTTTTTACAGAGATCCAACGGCCTACGGTAGAAGTTTGCACCAACTCTATTTGAGGGAGCCCTTAGTAGATCGCCATTGTATAAAAAAAAACACCACACACTTAAAAAAACACCTCTTCTGGGCCCCACTATGATGTTCTGAACCATCGATCTTGTTTAAATGAGTAAAATAAAATATCATGCAAAATTTCAGCTCAATTGGATACCGGTAAGTGCTTGATCTAAACAGTTTTAAAAACACTAGTTCTTGTCACAATTTTGGCAAAACTTGGATCAATTATTTACTGATATCCGATTGAGCTAAATTTTTGCAGGACCTCATATTTTACACATTTAAACAAAATCAACAATTCAAAACATCACATTGGGGCCCGTAACAAAATCAAGTGTTTTTTTATGTGTGATGGGAATTGGTTATATCTATGTATGTGTTTGTGTGTGTGTGTACAACAAGGATCCAGTCCACACCCTTTTTGTAAGGACCCAAGTTTTTAATTTTTTTTTTGAAAATAAAGTTGGGGAAATGTAAGGAATTGATTAAAATATTTAAGTGATGGATTGTTGGGTGTAGTTAATTGATTTGGGCCTTAGTGTTATACACAAGTCAATATAGGGACCGGGGATGTAATTTGTTTAAAGTTAATCTATGTGGTGTGTGAGAGAGGAGAGAAAATGACTTCCTCTTCCTTGCCAAAATAGCTAGCCACCTCTCTCTCTCTCTCTCTCTCTCTCTCTCTCTCTCTAACCCTCCATTGTTCTTTATCTTCTTCTTTAAATTCTCCCACAAACTCCACTAAATCTCAAGCTCCAAGCTTACTCCCTTCACAAAACTTTCATAAAATCTCATGCTCTACGCGTTCATATGCTTGTTTCACACCGGTGTTTGAAAAATTTTCCTAGGATCTTGAAGCTATGGTTTGTGTTTTGCTTTTTGGAGGTGTTACAAGCTTTCCTTCACTTGAGTTAGGGAAATTTCTAACTCTTTTAAATGTAAATGTGGTGTATGTGTGTGTATAGCCACTTGATTGCTAAGTTTTCCATTGTCTTGTTGATTTCTTTGTGGAAAATCATTTCCTTTTGTGGCTTGGTTAGTTTGAATTTGGGGAAAACTCTCAAATCTTATAAATTGGTGGTATGTTGTGTTACTATGTTGTTTGAACCTCTTTTGCATCATAACATGTCCATTTGGAACCAAGAAAATGCCCAAAGAGAAGCCTCATTGATCACTCCATCAGTTGTAAAATTTTGGATCTGGTGTTGTCCTATCGATAGGACTTCATCCCCTATCGATAAGAGCCTTTCCCTTTTCGTTCTGGCCAATCTGATGGTTGCCCTATCAATAGGACTTGATCTCCTATCGTTAGGAGCCTATGACTCCCTATTAATAGGACTTTACCTCCTATCAATAGGACTCTCCGATGCTTCAATAGTGGCCAATCTGATAAGCGTCCTATCAATAGGACCTAACCTTCTATCAATAGGACACCCCTTTTTTTTTTGAAAAATTTATTGAATCATGATCCATCGATTGTGTCTCGTTTGTGTAAGTTTTTGGTCACATATTATGGTCCGGGAGGGTCACTTTGACATCCTTGACACTCGGGTTGAAATTTTATTTATAAACGCATTCGGGTAACACGAAACACGAGGTTGGCGTGAAAACCAACACATGAAATTAAGAGGACGAGACACATGGATGCCATAATGATATTAATGAGCATGAAATGAATTTTAGAATGTGATAATGATGACACGAGCCCAATAGTGTATGCCCGAAGTGACATGAGGCCCAATAGGGTATGCCCAGAATGACACGAGGCCTTTATGGCATGCCTAGAGTGATACGGGGCCTATAGCATACCTGGTAAATAATTGAATGTTTAAAGAAATGAGATGCATATAATGAACGTGTAGGACACAAGTGGCGTGTTGAGTACCTGTCGGGTGCAAGTTGGGTACGAAGGACGAGAGTAAATGAAATCTATATGTTCATGTGCTACTTTCAAGTCTTTTTACCATTTAAACTCTCTCTTAAATCTTGTACTTGTCGTATGCCTTATTGTCTATCACACATATATATTTATTGCATTTAGGATTGTTAGATATTTCTCTATTGGGCTAGTGAGCTCAACTTTACAAATTTCAGGTACCCACCAAGAAGCACAACATGGAATGCTTGAAGTGCATGCATGCATTGTTTTGAAAGGTAATGGAGGAGTTATATTATCATCTCAGAGCTTGTATTTTTGTTAACATGATTTTGTAACTTAATTAAGGGGGTGTTCCACTAACTTGTTTTGTTTTAAAACTGCCTTGGTTTTTGTGTCCATGTGATCCATTGTGAGAGGATGACCTGTCTCGGTTTTTGGGAAAAATAGTTTTTTGAAAAAACTAAGTTAGTAGAACACCCCCTAAGTTTCATCTTTTGACAATGGAGTTGTAATAACTATACATTTATCATTTCTCTACATGGGGTATGAACACTCATAGACCTTTGTGTATTTTGACGTTGACTTTGACTATTCAATTTGGACTTTGATGTGGCCAGCGGACTTGTTGACTGTTCATGGAGATTTTCCTTAATGAATTATCCATTAGAATTTCAAGGGCGTGACACTTATATCCACACCTTACGTCCAAACCCCTATTTCTCAATCAAATTTTCATGATTCAAACCGTCCAATGTGTTTAAAAGGTGTTTTTATAACGGGTTTTTTTTATGAAAAACTGTTCGGATCAAACCCATCCCGGTCATTTTTTGCTGATTTCTTGTGTGAACTCTTAAAAACACCTTCTAAACACATTGGACGGTTTGGATTCCGGCCATTTGGCCAGGAAGGGGCAGTGTGGACGTAAAGTTTGGTCAGGGAGTCCTGATTGGATATTTATATATATACAATAAACTTTTAATAAAGGACTCTTATTTAAGTTTTCATGTGAACTTAGGGTGATTTTCGACTTTCCAAACCAAATTTCGATGATCCAAACCGCTCAATGTTTTTAAAACGTGTTTTCAAGAGCCACTGTGAGGAATCATCAAAAAAAATGTAACCGGGAAAGGCTTGATCCAAACAGTTTTTGATAAAAATTATATCGAATCATCAAAATTTGGTCCGAAAAGTCAAAAGTACTCCTAGGTTTGCATAGAAACTTAAATAAGGGGTCCCTTATTGAAGGGGGTCCCATATATATATACACCAAACTCCCTATCCAAACCCTTGAAATCCGGATTTCGTCCACACCTCATAGATCCCGATCGAATTTCGACTATCCAAACTGTCCAATGTCTTTAAAAGGTGTTTTTAAGGGTTTCCGCGAAAAATTAGCAAAAAACTGTACGTTTTTATGAAAACTGCTTGGATCAAGCCCTTCCCGCTATTTTTTTTTGTTGTTTTCTCGTGGGGACCCTTAAAATCACATTTTAAACATATTGGAAGGTTCAGATCGTCGAGATTTGGTCTGAAACTATGAGGTGCAGACGAAGTTCGAATTTTAAGGGTGTGGATAGGAAAGAGACTGTATAAACACCGCCTACTTTTACTAGCATTGGGTATTCTTCCGTTTTTTTACACTATAAAGTGGAATTGGTTTCACAGGATTAGTTGATGCACGCTTAAATTTGAACGCCCGAGCTAGTTATCAAGAACAATAAAAGTCATTAATTAGTTACATAAACTAGCATCAAAACCCTACCCATGTGCATGGGAGGATAAGAGAGGCACCAACCACACTCCACTCTCTCAGTCCCCTATGATAGAGTAGATTATGATTGACGAATGAAAAAAAAAAAAAAAAACTAAGCATCGATAGATCCATAGGTTTATCTCTCTCTTAAGTGTCGTTTGGTGCAATTCTTTTCTCTCCTTTGTCTAAATCTATTTTTCTCTTTTGTCACCAGTTTCTCAGATTTTACTTTCCGTTTTGAATACAAAGTTTGGTCAAATGATCGTAACTTTGTCTACATTTGCCCATATCAAGAGTCGAGTAAATTATTACAACATAGAGGGGCCCAAGTTGCTTAACTTATTAGTCACATTAGGAAAGAGGAGGTCAGAGATATTTTGATTGAATTAATAAGTCGTTTAAATTGTTTGTTGTAGAAGGGAACAGGTAAGCGTGGTGCCATAAAAGCCTGCAAATCTGCCAAAAAAGATGAAAAAGGCATGTTGGTGCAGCTTGTCTGGTCCTCTACTTGTTCGATTCCATTGCTTCCACTACAATTTAAGGGATAATTTGGCGAAAAAAACCAAAAATTGTTTTTTGGTTTGTCTTTATTAAAAAAAATTTGCATTAGTTACTTTGGCTTTAAGTTTTCGTAGTTTATGGATTTATTTAGACGAGACGAAGCCAAAGAGTATAAAATTATGGTTAAAAGTAATATTTTTTTGAATAAAGCCAAATTTTAGCTTTATTAAAAAAAAATAGTTTTGACCATGATTTTTTACTCTCTTCTCCATAAACCAAAACTTGATACAAATCTAAAAAATGAAAAAAAAAAAAAATGAATAAAGACAAAACGAGAAAACCAATTTTTTTTTTTTTGCCAAATCACCCATTAATTACACCTTTACACTATAATACAAATTCAGGGTAAGTACATTTATATGGCTTTCCAGTAATTGGACGATAGTTGGCCTAATTTGAGCACAATGATGATACATGGTTTGTTTCGACCATAGATGTCATTAGATGGTTCGAAATGATATTTGTGATGTGAAGTCCATTGGGCCACGGGTTTATTTATTTATTATTCTGTTTCATGCATTCTTTCTTTCTTTTCTGTTTTTTTTTTATCCTGTAACTTACCCCGCGTCTTTCCTTGTGTCATCTTCATCTCACCATCGTTTGACTTCCACTAGTCACAAACCCAACCAATGAATCTACTACTATTCAAGAAAAGCGTTATTGACCTTCTCATTTTCTCTATTGACACTCTTTTTTTTTGTCTTTATTAGGTGTTTTATTTTTGCATTTTACATGTAAAGACAGAAAAATGAGTGTCAATAGAAAAAATGAAAGTGCGAATATCAGTTTCCTTATTGAAAAGAAATCCTAGCCAGCTATTAATTACCCAAAAAAAGGATAACAGAAGTTATTGGTTAAAAATTAAAATTAGTTTCTTAACCTTGAACAAATATTTTATATTCTCCACTATTAATTGATTGATTAGCATAAAGGACAACGCGTATGGAATTTTTGGACCCCTTCCATGATTCCATCCAATCGAGGTTGCCATTATCACCTTTCAGAAAAAGCAATGGCTACCTTTGCTTCATTTGTTGGTTTTCCAAATTAAGCCCGATTCTTTCCTAAATTGCATCTGATTCAAAACATGGAATCAAAGCATTGTTCCTCTTAACTTTCTTACACTTTTTTGTTTTTGTCTTTATTCAAAAAAATTGTCTTTGTTAGTTTTGTGTCAAACTTTTTAAGTTTTAGCGATTCATCTCGACAAGTAGAATCGAAAAAGTATTAAATTATGATCGAAACTCGAACAAAATATAAACCCCTACAAGCACAAAAAATGCGAAAAGTTCAAAAAGTCAAGCAAATAAATTATGTGAAAATGTTTACGCAAAAGTTAAGCATAGACAACTTTATTCAACTTTGTGTATAGGCTTTACATTTACCAAGTGAACTTACGTCGAATGGTTTTGCATGTACATTTGGATTTCTGCGTCAGTAGCATTATAATTGACCTCTTATTCTTTTTTTGGAAAGTTGATTTCAGAGAATTCAAATCAAACTTTTTGCATTGGTTGGAAAACCAGCTTTTTAAACTCGGTTTTCATCTTTAATTTTCTTTTTGACTTGTTTCACATTCCAAACGCGTTTTCCATGCCCAATTAAAAAGGTGTTTTGCCACTATAAGTTTGTTATTGCACAAGCTTGATCTGGATATCTGGTTATAAAACCAAAAAAAGTTTGCTATTGTTTTGGTGTTGATAGGGAACAAATGAAACCCACGTACAGGGGCAAACGCAAGACTTAACATCATTGGATCAAAAATCTACAACATATATTTGTCCCATTTTGACAGTACATTACAATATAGTATAAATTATACGTCTTTTCGTAGGAGACTATCAATGGGACGGAAGGAGAACATTAGAATATTAAAACAAAATAGATCTTTTCAATATATACATGCAAAAGTGTTATGTCATGTTACTTGAGGCAGGGAGAGAGTAAGAGAGAACAAAAAAGAAAATTATATAATTTGTAATTGTGCTCTGTTTATTCACATGTGAGGGAGAGTGTGAAAAAAATGGTGGGACAACAAAATAAGGAATATATCATGGAAGATTCGGTGAACTATTTGGGCAAGGTTATAAATATTTCATGTTAATTGAGGCAATATCTTGATAATAGAGTATAAGTCTTGGGACAAAATTACCAAAATATTAAAATATATATGTACATATCTTAGAGGAATTTTAATCCAGCGGGGTTAGGTGACCCCCTTGTCTCTATGTAGGTCCCCCTGCTCACGTAGAAGGGTAGGACAAGGGCGCAAGTACATAAATAAATAAATAATCAAACTTTTACTTTTTGTTTTGGCTTCAAACGAAATTTTCGTTGGTGGATGGCACAATTAATTCTTCTAAAAATTCTATCGAGGCGCTTACACTAAAAACAGAAAAATGAGATATCGAAAACAGAACAAAACTCATACCAAATAAATAGCCCCAAGAGTTAGCCGAGTTGGTTTGTAGGTTTGCTCTCATATAATTGACTTGTGTTTGATTCTTAGGATTAGATCACACGAAAAATGATTTACTGTGAATCTTTAGGCTCCGTTTATTTGCCAAAAATTCTATGCGAGAAATTAAATTTTGAGAAAAGTGAAATGAAGTGAAGTAAATGAAAGGAAAATTTACTTTCCCGTGAGTGTTCACTCAATAAAGTATGTTTCAAGGAAAGTGTAATTGGCGGGAGCAAATTTTCTCACGGCACATAATTCCTTCCTTTTTGGATTCATTTGGAGGGAAAGAGAGTCTTAGAGGGAAAAATAATTTTGTGGGCTCCATTAATTTACTGGTAACTAAACAACACCTCAAAAGTTATGGAAATTTTGATTTTCCCGTTCTTTTCCATACTAGCTTTCTTGACAACTGAACAGGGTCTTAGTCCGACGCGAAGCCTTTGACTAGAGAGAACTAATCGAGGTATACGTCAGCTGACACGTGCACACTTCACCATTGAAAAAAATAGAAATATAGGAGTACCAAATTAATAAATGGGCACACGACACATGGATGATTCAAGGATCGTCAATGGGGGCCACAAGTTCCATTTCCCCACGAAGTTTCTAAAATCTTTTCCTTTTATATTGCCCAACCCCAATTGGATTTGGAAAGCTCCATGCATTAACGATTGTGTGACCTTAGCTCCCGGATTTTACCCATTTGATTGAACAGCCTTGCCCTATGGTATATTGGTATGGAGCTTTGAAGGATGCCCACCCCCCCCGGACAGTCGAGCGTATTTGGATCAGTTTACATATATCTCGACTATTTTTCTTCTCAATTTATTTAAAAGTGGAATATTCGTGTTAAAACTAGGAGATTCACAATAAATTTCTCTCTTTAAGTGATTGTTAAATTTTGAACTCCGAATGTCTAAATTTATAACACATCAATGTTTGTCACTTGTGCTGGCGGTTGCTTGAAAGCATTAAAGGAGGTGGGTTTTGTCTGTTTTGTTGTGGCCCTTGTGGGGTGGGGGAGATCCATTGTTTCACACCATGACAGTGTCTTTCACGTGGTTCGTTGCCTCAAATTCATGCACTTTGTTGCTTATTGTTAGGATTGAGACATATATCAAATTACGATTATATAATACATTGTATGGAGGCATTTTGAGCTCAGGTTCATTTTCAGTTTTTTACTTTTAATTTTTTTGGCTTTTTAGCTTTTTAAATATAGTCAAAATGTATTTTAAATTTGGTAGAGTGTTTGAGAGATATATGCAAAATACATTTTGAAGGTCTTTTCGCTAATCAAAATAGAGAAAGTGGAAAATGAGAAATCAAAAAACTCATTCAGCCAAACAACCAAAAGCCAAAACGTATTCTCGTATAATGCATTTTCTAGCAAACAACCAAAAACCAATAATGCAAAAATGAAAAGTGTTAAATTAAGCATTCAAACATGCCTTGTCTTATGGTTCTAAATATTTGTGCCTCATTTTTTCATATAGTAGCAGTTGCTCGAGATCCTAAAATTTTATACTACTATGACAAACAAATTGTTACTAAATGACCCGAGCCGAGTTTTAGCAAACAAATCACTTCGTTGGCAGCCCTAATTGCAACAGGAGGATAGGCAAAGTTTCATTTCTCCAAATGGGTATCAAGGACATGCACTAGAAGAAAACTATGAGAGATGAATGCCTCATATTATTAAACAACTTTATACATGCAATTTAATCAATATTAATGAACAGCGTCTATATAGCAAAGTTTACAACAAAAAAAGCAATATTACAACAAAGTGACAACCCTCAAAAGGTCTCCCTAAACTATCAACATCCTATTTCTATCAGAAAACTATTCAGTCCTCCTGAGCATGTTCCAACCCTCTCACAAATATACAAGGAGCCCAGAAAATCATACTTGAAGCACGTATAACTCCAAAATTACTCTGGTACTAATCCGAGTAGCAGACACTATCAAATACACTAGTATTAATTAGTTAATACTAAGACGTTGGCAGTTTCACTTACACATGCATGGCTTAATGTTTGAGACAGCAGACTGGATCCACTAAGTAACGCAGCGTTCCTAATAAAAGTTTAGCCCCGCAGAAGCCCAATCAAGCAACCTCACCGTGCTAGGGATTGTATACATTTTATCACACGTCAATAAGAGGGTTAGACATGTCCTAGGAGTACTGAATAATCACTCCTTCGTAACGGCTACCCTTTAACATTTCTTACCCATTTGACTTCCCCTGCAACTACTTCGCCCTATTTACATCTCAAAACAAGAAAAAAAAAAAAAATACAAAATTCCGGCAGTATCCCCTTTACCCAATTACACGCAATCCACTCTTACCGTGATTTTACTGGGCAACCAATCTCCAGTGCTTCGGCTATCAGAATAGCTGTCGGATTCGAGCCAAACGACCAGCATTTGATCGGCATTGGAGGGTAGGCTTGCCTTGAGCTGTTGGAAACTTGGAATCAATACCTTCGCCGCCCACTCTTCCAAACCGGTTTGCCCTAGCCAAATCCCGCCTAGGATCTTCTCAAGCGCTTCCTCCTCCAATTCTAGCGACAATCTGTCGTCCACAACAGCAGAGAACTTCTCTGTGATTCTTCTTTTAACTTCACATTGAAATGGGCCAACTTCAACGGGCTTAAATACTACAGCATCATCTATCAAGCTCACCATCTCACGTGGCAATGAGTCTATAGAAAAGCGCCAATTTTCAAGACCATGATCATCTTCGTGATCAGTGGTGAGATCGCTCCCATCAGTCCGATCATCTACATTGTCGGCCACAAGATTAAGATCAAACGATAGACCACATCCCATTTCTTTCTTTGTCGGCCTGTCTGTGTCGTGTAGCCAATTGGCTCTTCGCTTGGCGCCTTTCTCCCCAATGGACAGCCTTAACTGCCAACCATCACTTGCGATTGATGAAAGCTTATCTTCGTCAAGTACATTTTGGCCATCCAAATTTCTGAGATTTTCTGGTACCCATTTTGCAGTAAGGATGAAAATCACATTCCCCAGACTAATTTCTCTACCATAAGAATCACAAATCCTGCCTCTTTCCATGGCCTGCTTAATTCCCCCACGAACCAACAAATCCGCTTCATCTATGTCCTCTAGCATAATTACTGAAAACGGGTTCCTACGAACTGCCTCTGCAATCCTGTCCAATGCTGTCTTACCACGGAAACTCACCTCTGAATCCAAATCATAACGCCTCGGCCCAAGGCATATCATAACTGGATTCGTCCCACAAAAATGATCAGAAAGAACAGATGCCATCTTCTTCTTCCCAATCCTGTCTGGACCTGTGAATAATAGCCATATATCGCCCTTCGATCCACCACCAGTCCGTCTCCCATTACCCAATTTGCATCTAGTCACAGCCGTAGCCACTGTAGAAGCTGCTTCCCTTTGCCACCACACCTTCTCTGTTAAACCCTTGAGGAGTTTCTTAAATGAGTCAGCATCCAATGCATTAGCGAATTTCTCCACTTGAAAGTCATTGAACTTGGGCTGTGCTTTTGGACCCAACAAGCCTTTAGCACAATCTTTATGGGTCTTTTCTGGGGTGGTCTGGAGGATTTTGGTCTGGCCTAGAGCAAGGTCTGTCCCCACCGGGATTCCTGGAGGGGTACTCATTTGATCAGAAGGTTGTTTGGCTACTGGATTTGAGTTCAATTGTAAAGTCTCCCCAAGTTTTCTGGTTTGTTGCAACTTCGATTGGAAAGGCTGTCGAACAAAAAGCTTTGGATTGTACAAGCCTATCGGTGGAGCATTTCTTTCAGACCCAAGATTCTGATGAAAATTAGGGTGTAAAAGCAAGCATGTATCGCTCCATTTCTTCTGTAGTTCATGACTTTTCTGCTTGAAAATGGCCTCCTGATCCTTAGGCTGTGGAATATATGATGACAAAAATAATGAATTTATCTGCAATATTTACGAGGCAATGTCAAGCTTGTCATTCAAGTAAATATACCTGTGATTGATTCGTTGCTCCAATATCAATGTTAAGGCCTTTGGCATTCTTCAACCACTGTGGGAGTGATGGTTGAGGTGCATCTGATTTAGCTTTGGAAGAGGAATTTTCGTACTCTGTTGCTACCAGTTTTGCCAGCTCCCGTTCGTGGTTCTGTGTGCATTGTGGGCAACAGCTCATTCTTTTAGCAGGATCCATGTTTTCAGAAACACGAGTTGGTAGATTAGTTGTTGCGGTTGGAAAGCTCTTCAATGGGATTCGAGACTCAACTGAGTTTCCATGAATTGCATTGGCCCTAAATCTAAAATTCGACAAATATGACAGTAAAAGTCCAGAACTTAACATAATGGGACTAAAGTCTAAACAGGTTGACAATCGAGAAGAAGAAGAAGAAGAAGAAGAAGAAGAAGAAGAAGAAGAAGAAGAAGAAGAAGAATGGAAGAACTATGCACATCTATAGGAAATCAAAAATTCAGAAACAGGGGAAATGCTTGGCAAAAATAATTTATTTTGTCCAAACCTCTAAATCAAGTTAAGTTCATTAGAACTCGGGGTGCAAACGAGCCAAACCAAGCCAGGCTTTGTTGAGCTCGAGCTTAGCTTGTTTACTAAATGAGCCAAAAACTTGTGATGTTAGCTCAGCTCGGTTGTAAACAAGCCGGGCCACGTTTGTTTACTAAACTAGCATCTATAAACTGCAAGCTACCCGATTTGTTTGCAGCCCTAATTAGAACCATGGTGATCTACTGAAGGAATATAGACTTAGAGACAAGGACAGAATGCCAATTTGTAAACATAAATCCTAAAATCTGCGTTTTTCTCAAGATATCATCTACTTATGAATTGTCCAATCCTTTAACTAAACGATGCTTAAAGTTAATTGAATCCAGAAAATGCGATAGAAACTGCTATTTCGAGATTATCATGTAAGGTTCAAATTTGCTAGTAGTACAATTTACCTATCACCATTCACGAATAAGGAAAGCCACAAAGTTGAAGCCAAACTCATGCAATGATCGAATGGAAGAGAGATCACCAATCATACCTCGGAAACATCCCCAGAAAGGGAGCCCGTGAAGTGATCGGCACAGCCTGAAGATCCCAGTCATTCTCCATTGATGGATGATAGACCTGACACCTCACATAGGTCTCACACGTAGCAGTTCCAATCAACCAAACCTTACCACCACCACCACCACTACCTTCTCCAAACCTCGCCAACAACTCCGCTACCGCAGCCACCGCAGCCCTTCCGGTCTCAGGCACAAACTTTTCCGCCATTCCACCAGAACCCTCCACAATCCATTTCAAATCACCCAAATCAAGAACCACCCCACCACAATCAGAATTCCCAATTGCAGCCTCAATTATCCCTTCCAATTCCTTAACCTTATTGGGTATTAAACTCTGGTCCAAACAAAGCTCTTTCCCCATTGGAATTACCTCAACATTCCTTAATGGTCCTTCACCTAATTCTCCTTTCTCAATCCTCCTAATTACCTCCCTTATCACCATCTCAATCTCCAATTCCCCAACCAAAACAGGGTTTCTCTTATTGTCCCTCAACAAGATATCCATAACCCTCTTAACTTCTTCATTCCTATTTTCCCCTGATTGCTCCGAATTAAAATTTGAATTTTCCTGTTGCAACCTGGGGTTCAAGTACATATTCCGATTAGGCAACAAAACCGAACTAGTCGAATTAGAATTTGGATTCGGTCGAAACCCGATTCCGATTGGAGTTTGATTAACAGAATTCAGTGATTGCTCAATTGTGGCCTTAACAGCAGGGCTAGAGAAACTGGCTTCGCGCATAACACGGCTCACACTTGGGTCATCAAGAATTGAGATTATCAGCTGTTCGAGCTCGACTTTGACGGCCAACAAGGGCTGCTGCTGTTGCTCAGGGCAGCCACGCCGCTGGTGGGCCTGGGCCCGTTTGAGGGCGGCCATGAGGGCATTGGAAACGGGTGGGTCTGCGTTGTCTGTGGCTTGGGCGGTGGTGGTTGTAGGGAGGCGTTCGAGTGCGACGCTGAAACAGAGCTCGAGGGCTCTGCACTGAAGTGGGTGAGAAGAGTTCGGGTGCGAGCGGATGCAGGCTTGACGGAGGAAACCGGATGGGGAGGATAAGAGGGTGGCCGCCACGTGGAGAGGCGTCGTTTGGCCGTGGCTGCGGCGACCAGCCTCGGCTATGGAGAGGGATAAAACACTCGCCGCCTCTGGTGTTAAGGTTTGCTGGATCGTACTCAGCCCCGCTCTCATCTCTCTCTCTCTCTCTCTGTCTCTTCAGTCAATAATCTGGGTTTCTCTCTCTACTTATCTGAAATCACCGTAAGTCAAGGAATCGTCGAATTTTCGTAGCAGATGATTCAAACCGACCAAATACATGAAAAAGGTGGGTTGAAAAAAGTTTCACCTTTAATATTAGGACTAGTAATCTAGTATCTCAAAAGGAAGGGATTAGAGGAGTATCACTGTTGGGTATGCTTGGTTTTCAATATGGATCTAATCCACCTTTTTCCCCCTTTGCATCTCTTTGTGTGAGTCACACAGAAGCCGTATCGGAATTCAACGTGAAAACGATAGATCGGAAGCTAGGACCCCTCATCCACGAACCCCCGTCCCCATCTTTCTCTCTCTCTCTCTCTCTCTTGCTCCCTCGGGTGGGTATCTTAAAATATGAGAAATAATAATTTGGCGCTCCTCCATAAACTAACTTAAGTTATCTTTTATATTGTGATGATAGAAAAACTTTCGTAAATTACAAAAACATAATTACTTGTCCCTTTAAACGTAATCAGTTTGAGAATATATTAGTCAGTTTTTAGAATAATTTATTTGCCCACTCTATTCTTTGCATATATTTTTACCTTTTAGTATACGTTGAATAGTACCTTGTATCTTAAAATAAACTAAAAATATAAATTTTATAGTGTATTTAATAAAATACAATATAGTGAATTTGCAGAAAATATATATACAATATAGGGTAAATTTTTTTTTTTTGAATGAAGAAAATGCAGCTTATATTAATGAAAACTAAGTACAATGTATCTTTATTTGTATAGTATAGTGAGCAATCGACGCACGTGTCCATTATTTATGGTCCTTTGAATTTTAAAGTGGGGGAAGGGGAGAAGATAGTAAGAAAGAATGTGATTTGAATTTTGAAAAGGTAGAGAGAAAGAACGTGATTTGAAATTTTGAGTGTGGTGAGCTGGTAGAGGAAAAGGGTAGAGAGAGAGAGGGAGTGAGTGAGTTGGCAGAGAGAGAGAGAAAAAAATGTAATATGATAACTGCGACAAAAAATATAACTAAGACAAAAACCGCTATATAGGGTGGTTCTAATGCCAAAACCGTTTTTGTTTATGCCAAAATTTTAGTGCTTAAAAACCTTATACCATGTGCAAGGTATAAGCCTTTTATGCACTACAATTTTGGAACAAACAAAAATGATTTTGGCATTATTATTTCCCGCTATATATTGTAATATAAATTATTTTAATGGAAATTCTATTCACAAAATGTCTTTGGCCTTTTCATTGATATCATCAGTCCTTGTTGGAAATACTTTTAAAAAAAATAATTAAATCGTTTACCTCAGAATTTGTAACAAGTGAACAGAAATACCACAGAAAGTTGGCTGCTGTTTTGGGTTGAGTTGCGGACTAGGTCGCTCTCTTTAAGACATTCCGGCGTTCGCCCTCTCTCAAAAAAAAAGTTATTCTTGTACCACGCCTCCCTCCGCGATAAAATGGCCCGTAATACTCCTCTGTCTCGATCTTTTTCTGCATGGGAAAAGACCGGAAATACAGAACACAATCGACCTTTCTTGCTCTATGAATTTCTGTAGTGAGAATGATTTTCGGTGTAGTGAAATGGCTGGAGAACAGCACCTTATATAGGCGTGGGAAAAGTAATTTTTTTCGGAAGGAAAATTTCCGTAATAATGGCAGAGGAAATCATTTCCAAAAATGGTTTGATTGGTCAAAAAGAAAAAAATCTTTCTGTAAATAATATTTTTTTATTTGGCAAAAACGTGGGCTAACTTCGTATGTGCGCAAGGTTCACAACGCGCACCCGGTTAACTGGTTTTCGGATCGATTTTCACAAATTGGCTTGGACTCGCCCAACTTCGTGTCTTGTATGAGGCCTCTTTTCGGGCCTAAATTTCATCAATGGTACATGAAGCTTCCACACTTATAAAGAACACAAATGTTCTCTGATTAGCCAATGTGGGACAAGTGTTCTTTAAAGAGTTTCTTTTGAAAAATACATAATCCCAACAATCCCCCACTTGTATTTTTTTAAAAAATATATTCATCGAGCAAGAAAGTATAGAGCAGTGCGTAAGTAAAGGTGTCTACCGACTTGAACCATTACATAGTGTAAGTGCTTCAGTAAGATACTGGAGTGACTTGTGGTCTTGAACTCTAAGGCTGAATGCACCACACGCACAACTCCACTTTGTGTAATGTTCTTAAGCCAGCACTTTACGGCCATGTGCTTATATCCCGGTTTCATGAATGACCTAGAGAATTTGCCCCAATTCTCCCGAGGAACGGCCACACTCCAACATTCATATAGGTGAGTCTATCAAGAGTACTCTTGTAGTCTAGGTACTCCACTCCATATAGAGCTATAGAACTCATTAAGTGTTATAAAAATAACACAACCTTTTCACGCTACGGGATGTCATGCTTCTTAGGGATTGAATTAATTTATAATTTAGCATGATTCTCAACATATCACCCATGTGACTTGTTTTTCCCTTTTGAACCTATTTCTTGGGATCTCCAGTCTATAGGTTGGGTATCCATCACAAGCGACTCATTTCTCAATGGGCCTCAGTCCAATCCCTTTTGAGGTGTACCACACCTTTTCCCGAGCCAGTCCTTTCATCAAAGGATCGGCAAGGTTCTCTTCCGTTCGGACATAATCCACTCTAACAGCACCAGTAGTGAGGAGCTCTCTCAGCATCGCGCTTACTTACGACGATGTATTTGTCGTCTCTTGCCGTTATAATAACGGTTCTGAACTTTTGCAATAGCTGCGATACTATCGCAGTGGATTAAGATCACCGGTATTTGTCTCTCCCATAGAGGAATTTCTGACACAAGATTTTTCAACCAACCTGCCTCTTCACTAGCAGTAACTAGTGCTATCAACTCTGACTCCAACGTAGATTGTGCCAATATTGTCTGTTTCTTGGATTTCCAAGAAACTGCACCACCAGCAATATTGAACACATATCCACTAGTTGCCTTGGAGTCATCTGAGATGGTATTCCAGTCAGCATCACTATATCCCTCCAAAACTGCGGGATATTTGGAGTAATGCAATCCAAGGTTCATGGTTCTTTTGAGATACCGCATTACCCTCTCAATAATGTGTCAATGCTCCATACTAGGTCGGCTAGTAAACCTGCATAATACACCCACAACATATGCAATATCTGGTCTAGTACAGTCAGTAGCATAGCGAAGACTACCAATGATATTTGCATATTCAGATTGTCTAACACTATCACCAGTGTTCTTAAATAATTTCACAGCAGGATCAAAAGGGGTGCAAACAGGTTTACAATCAAAATAATTATACTTCTTCAAAAAAATTTCAATGTAGTTAGTGTGATCAAATGAGATGCCATTATCTAACCTAGTAATTTTGATACCCAAAATAACATCAGCTTCTCCTAAGTCTTTCATGTCAAAATTCTTGCTAAACAAAGATTTGGTTTCATTCACAACACATAAGCTAGAACCAAATATAAGCAAGTCATCAACATATAAACATATCAAAGTGCACACTGAATTGTCAAACTTGAAGTATATGCACTTATCACTTTCGTTAACCTTAAAACCATTTGAAATGACAAGATTATCAAATTTTTCATGCCACTGCTTAGGAGCTTGTTTAAGGTCATAAAGAGATTTAATTAACTTACACACTTTTCGTTCCTGTCCATGGACAACAAACCCCTCGGGTTGGTCCATATAAATCTCTTCTTCTAAGTCACCATTTAAGAAAGCAGTTTTAACATCCATCTGATGTACCACTAAATTATGGATAGCAGCTATGGCAATCAATACTCGGATAGAGGTAGTCCGTGTCATAGGTGAATAAGTGTCAAAGAAATCAATATTCTCCCTTTGCCCATATCCCTTAGCTACTAGTCTAGCTTTGAATTTATCTACTGTACCATCAGACTTTAACTTCCTTTTAAGAACCCATTTACAACCAATTGTCTTACAACCTGGTGGTAAGTCCACTAGTTTCCATGTTCTATTGGTTTCTAGCGAGTCCATCTCATCATTAATGGCTTCTTGCCAAAAATCAGCATTTGGGGAAGACAAGGCTTCTTGAAATGTAGTGGGGTCCTCTCCTAAGAAGAATGCGAAATCAGGACCAAAGTCCATCGAGACGCAAGCCCTCTTGTTCCTTCTCGGTTCAATATCTATGTCCCTAGAGTTCACGCTTCTAGGTTCTTCTAATCTAGGTGTACTACTACTAGATTCAGTGCCCCCACTATTTCTAGATTTAAAAGGAAACTTATCTTCATAAAAGTCAGCGTCAATAGATTCTATAATCACTTTATTGTTGATATCGAAGAATCTATAAGCCATACTGTTTACAGCATAACCAATAAAAACACATTCATAAGCTCTACTAGCAAATTTTGATCTTTTAGGGTCAGGAATGCGTACATAAGCTAAACAGCCCCAAACTTTAAAATAAGAAACATTAGGCTTCTTGTTTCTCCATAATTCATAAGGCGAAATCAAAGATTTAGAATTAAGGGTTCTATTCAAAACATAACATATAGTCAAAAGAATTTCACCCCACCAATGTGAAGCTGCACCTGAACTAAGCATAATAGCAACTACAAGTTCACACAAAGTTCTATTCTTACGCTCTGCCTTTCCATTCATTTCGAGTGAGTAAGGGACAGTTTTCTCATGAATAATGCCAATAGAATTATAGAAAGCAATAAAATCATTCGAATCATATTCGGTTCCTCTATCACGTCGGAGTCTCTTGATCTTTCTATTAAACTGATTCTCAACTTCATTTAGAAAGATCTTAAACATGTCAAAAGCCTCACTTTTATGCCTCATCAAATAAACAGAGGTGTAATTTGAATGATCGTCAATGAACGTGATAAAATATCGTTGTGCATTTCTAGTGAGGACTCCATCTAGTTCACAGATATCAGTGTGTAACAAATCAAGCAATTCTAATTCCTTAGAAATTGATTTATGCAGTTTCTCAGTGATTTTGGCCTGACTACATGATTCACATTTCTCAAAATCATTTAAGGAAATGTTAGGAATAAAACCTAAGTTACTAATGTTTTTAATCAATTTCTTAATTAATTTCTTGTTTACGTGACAAAGTCTAGCATGCCAAACAATCACATAACAAACCATATAAGAGGAAGCAACAATTTTATTCATTTCAACATTAAGCTTAAACATTCCATCAGTTGCATAACCTTTACCGACAAAACCTCCATTTTTTGGTGAACGTATACTGATCCGCTCCAAGTGTCTGAGTAAAGCCAGCCTTATTGAGGAGGTAACCGAACACAAGATTCTTTCTAATCTCTGGAGTATGCAGGACTTCTTTCAGAGTGACAGTCCTTCCAGAGGTGAACTTGATATCAATTTCACCAACACCAAGAACCTTAGTGGTATGGGAGTCAACCAACAACACTTTCTTATCATCAATTTCAGAATAGTTCTTGAACAAGGAACGATCATAACAAACATGGCGAGAAGCGCCAGTGTCTATCCACCACCCTTCTGAACCACTTATCAGATTGATTTCTGATATCATTGCCACGAGTGGTTCATCATTCACCATGTTCGTCTGGGGACCAGTGTGACGACTGGTGTTCTTGCAATTTCTTGCCATGTGACCAGGCTTGTTACAATTGTAACACACAAATTGGACAGAGTTCGTGTTTCGAGCCTGGCCATTCGAAGGGGGTTGGTTCCTATTCTGATAGGGCTTCACATTCTGAGTCTTGCGGTTCTGGTTTGGTTTCATGATCTTCCCTTTCGGCTTGAGCACGGCCGAACTCTGATTCCTTTTGTTAGCAACAAAAAGAATCTCATCTTTCTGATCTTGTTTCTGTGCCTCCTCCTCAACTCGAAGACGGGCAATCAGACTCTCCATCGAGAATTCCTTTGTTTTGTGGCAGAGATCCTTCTTGAAATCTTTCCATCCTGTAGGAAGTTTGTCGATGAGGATTGCAACTTGAAACTGTTCATCAATAGTCATACCTTCAGAAAAAATTTCATGAGTAATTTTTTGTAACTCATGGGATTGGGCCACCACAGATCTTTCATCGACCATCTGAAATTTTAGATATCGACTCACAGCATATTTCTTAGATCCAGCCTCCTCAGTATCATATTTCTTCTGTAGTGCATCCCAAACATCTTTGGCGGTTTCAAAAGTAGAGTAGTAATCATACAGATCATCAGATAAGGCATTTAGAATATAGTTTTTGCACAAAAAATCATCATCGGTCCAATCTTTAATTTCTTGACGATTTTGGTCGGTAGACAGATTAACAGCAGCAGGTTTAACAAAAGAACAATAGGAAGTCAATTTTCGGGTAGTGAGGTAAAAGAACAACTTTTGTTTCCATCGTTTATAGTGCAAGCCCTCAAATAGAAATGGCTTGTTGATATTGGTGGGAGCAAAAGCAAATTTGTTCTCGAATTCCATTGCGGATAAAAATGTCTTAAAATTGTTGGAAATACTTTTTAAAAAAATAATGGAACCGTTTACCTCAGAATTTGTAACAAGTGAAATGTAAATACCACGAGAAAGTAAAGTTGGCTTTGTTTTTTGGGTTGAGTCGCTGGACTAGGTAAATTTCTCTTTAAGACATTTCGCGGCTCTGCCCTCTCTGTGCAAGCAATTGCAACCACACCGTCTCCAGGATAAACAAACCCCGAATATAGTCTGCATCACCGATCTTTTTACTCGCGACGGGGAAAGACTGTAAATCTGAGAACACAATCGACCTTTCTTGCTCTATGAATTTCTGTAGTGAGAATGATTTTCGGTGTAGTGAAATGGCTGGAGAACAGCACCTTATATAGGTGTGGGAAAAATAATTTTTTTCGGAAGGAAAAATCAATCACAACAATTTGATTGAATCAATTTACCAAAACTGATTTAGCACATGTTTTAAACATGATTTGTAACGATACAGTGCATAGTAAAAGAACACGTTTTTTTTAGTGCTGTAACAGTCGGAAAATTTCCGTAATAATGGCAGAGGAAATTATTTCCAAAAAATGGTTTGATTGGTCAAAAGGAAAAAAAATCTTTCTGTAAAAACGGAGGAAATCATTTTCAAAAAATGGTTTGATTGGTCAAAAGGAAAAAAAAACTTTGTAAAAACGGAGGAAATCATTTCCAAAAAGTGGTTCGATTAGTAAAAGAACACGTTTTTTTAGTGCTGTAACGGTAGGAAAATTTCCGTAATAATGGCAGAGGAAATCATTTTCAAAAAATGGTTTGATTGGTCAAAAGGAAAAAAAATCTTACTGTAAAAACGGAGGAAATCATTTTCAAAAAATAGTTTGATTGGTCAAAAGGAAAAAAAATCTTTGTAAAAACGGAGGAAATTATTTCCAAAAAATGGTTCGATTAGTAAAAGAACACATTTTTTTAGTGCTGTAACGGTAGAAAAATTTCCGTAATAATGGCAGAGGAAATCATTTTCAAAAAATGGTTTGATTGGTCAAAAGGAAAAAAAATCTTTCTGCAAAAACGGAGGAAATCATTTTCAAAAAATGGTTTGATTGGTCAAAAGGAAAAAAAATCTTTGTAAAAACGGAGGAAATCATTTCCAAAAAGTGGGTTGATTGGTTAAAAGGAAAAAAAAAAATCTTTTTGTAAAAACGTGGGCTAACTTAGTATATGCGCTAGGCTCCAAATTCGGGAATTTGCATCCCCCCTGCGCGCGAGGTTCGCAACACGCACCCGGTCAACTGGTTTTCGGATCGATTTTCACAAATTGATTTGGACCTTGGCCCAACCTGTGTGCGAGTGAGGCCTCTTTTGGACCTAACTCATCAATGGTACATGATGAGCTTCTACACTTATAAAGAACACAAATATTTTCTAGTTAGCCAATGTGGGACAAGTGTTCTTTGAAAAGTTTCTTTTGAAAAATACATAATCCCAACAGTCCTCATAGACTCAAAGAATATGAACGGACAAAACCTGTGTATTTACCAATCCACACACATTTTTGTCTTTATTTTCTTTTTGTTTGTTACTTTGGTATCGATTTTTTTAGTATTATTGGTTCATCTCGGTGAGAAGAATTTAAAAAGGTAAAATATTATAAGTAGAACTCTCAATTTTTTGAATGAGATCGAAAAAATTGTAAAAACTGTCTTTTTGACTTTATTCAAAAAAAAATTATGCCTCGATCATAATTTTTTACTTTTTGATTCATTTTGCCGAGATGAACCAATAATACACAAACAAATTGATGCAAAACTAAAAAACACGAAAAAAATTCAAATAAAAACAAAAAAATAAGTCAGCTAACTTTTTAGGCCAAAACACAAAGAACTACAAAATCTACATTTGTGCATCTCATTTTAAGTACTAGTAATTTTTACGTGGTATAAAAATATCAGATGAACGAATCTTATATTATTGATTATTTAATTAAAAATATCAAAAATGTGAACACCTACGTAGAGTATTTGGCAAAATAAATAATTCAGTTTATTTTTTTGTCTTTACTAAACAAATTGTTCGTCTTTGTTACTTTTGGATCAGTTTTTTTTTTTTGGACTATTGGTTTGTCTTGACAAGAGAAATCTAAAATAAATAATTATGATTAAATTTTTTACAAAGTTAACTAAAGACAAAAATAATCTAACAAAAATTTAGGTTATTCACAAAAATAATCTAAAACTTTATTCACAAAAGTTTTAGCTTAATTAATAATTTTTACTTTTTAGATTTATTTCGTCAAGCTTCAAGACGAATCGATAATCTATCAATTGATCAAAATTAACAAATACGAAAAAAAAAGAGAATAAACTGAATTATTTATTTTTCTAAGGGACCATTGAAATGAAATCGATGTTGTAGACTCTACCAGAAGTAGAACATACATCTCTCTCATTCAAGGAGCCATGAAAACTATCCCAGTGGAAATTGTTTTAGGTTAAGATTTTTTGTTTTCTGAAAATGTCAAGTTCTCATTCATAGTCCGAAAGTAGAAAGATTACATCATAAAATATAAGAAAGAATCAAAACAACTAGCTTATGACATGAGTACGGCTACACAGCACTACAGGTTGACCGACTTCAGACACACCTATCAAGGCAGACCGACACTACGTGCAGGCATAGAGTCTTGTCAAGATCTAGTCATAGAGAATCCCAACGAAAAACCGAGCTCAATCCTAAGTATAAAGCACTGATGCAATTTGAAAAACACTCCACGCAAGGAGGTAAAACGGCACCCAAGCGGGGCAAACAACCACAAAAAACGAGGCAAAACTAAAACTAACAGAACAAAATTGAAAAATAAAATAGAAACCTCAGCCAAAAAAGGTGTCGCCTGACGCCGCCGCATTGGATCTAGTGACTTATTCGCCAGAGGATCTCAACCAGCCCTTCATAAGCTTCAAATCTTCACTCATTTGAAGCACAAAGGAGGTGAATAGATCTGGAGGTGGTGGGTCGGAGAGAGGAGGAGGTGGGTGGAGAGTGGAGGTGAACAGATCTGGAGGGGCTACGGCGGAGAGAGGGGAGGAGGTGGGGTAGATATAGGAAGTGGAAGGGAGGAAGTGTCGTTGGAGATAGTGGAGAATGGTGGTTGAAAAGAGATCGGGTTCAATAGAGGAAGAAAAGAAAAGGAGGATTGTTGATAAGAACCATGGGGGGTGGGGGAGTGGACGAAAGGGGAGGCGTAGCCCCACTCCCCACCCTAGCAAACCCTAGCTGAAGAAAGTGTAGACAGAAGGCAGGATAAAAACATTAGAGAGGAAAAATGTAAGATTATGCAATAGCATACATTTATACCTATTTTCATATATCTTTTACACATTTTAACATTCATTTTAAATTTTAATATAAACCCACTAGACTTATTTTAGCTTTTTTCATAGACAAAACAGACATGACTAGTACTAAAGCTAATGATCCATATAAAGCTAAGTATGGTAATATATGTACATGAGAGATTGCGGCAAAGTCGCTTGTTTTTAATGTGGAGAGAGAGAGAGAGAGAGAGAGAGAGAGAGAGAGAGAGAGAGAGAGAGAGAGAGAGAGAGAGAGAGAGAGAGAGAGAGAGAGCAGGGAAAAAGAATTTATGGAAAATGAAGAGAGGGGAAATACTTTCAGAAGGGCATCTACAGTAAACTTTCTAAAAATTACTCCTAAGTTGTATCCTCAGATATACACATAAGCATAATTGGGGTCCACTTTTCACTCCTAGTCCCTAGAGCTTGTTAAATTTAGAGAGGATGTGTACACTCAATGGGTTAGCAATAACATTCTCTATTTTGTGAAAAAAAATTAGGAGCAACTCTTTTCAATGGCAACTTTTTCAAAGATTTCATATTAAAAAAAATTTAAAGACTTTGGCCCCACTTGGAGCTAGCTAGAAGGCTACCTAAATTTAACTATTGTGCAAGGAGCCAAGCTTAGAAGTTTGTATGGGGAGCTCATTGAAGGTAATACTTGAACAGATGACTAGGTAAATGTTAGGAGCCTCACTTAGAAGCTATTTTAAGAGCCAATGATCTTTTAACATAGTTTTGAATGCATGAATGAGGCAATGTGATGTTGAAGGGCTATGCATGCATGAATGAGATCCATCTTGTTATTTGATTCTTCGTTATTCCCCATCTAAAAAAACCACAAACCAATGGATGAATCACAACATTCTTATGAAAACTTCATCATCTAGCCAATGAAATCAACACAAAAACGTAAAACACAGTCATTCCAACAGATTTGCAATAGGCAAGGCCATAAACAAATTTATAGCTCTGAGTTGTTTTTGTTATTCAAACAAGTAGCCAACTCTTGTATCTATACATCTCCATTTTCAAATCTCAAGGGGTGTGTTCAATAAACAAAGAACAAGAAATGCAAACAAAGTCAAATCATGGACCAATCTGAGATTATCATCCAAAAACCAACAAAAAAAAAACTCACATAAAATTGCAAGAAATTTTGACGAAAGAATGGAACCTTACCGTCGTTAGTAGAGCACACAGTCGCTGGAGTTTGAACTGGTGTTTTTCGTCGACCTCAGCAAGTAAGTAGATCTCTTTTCTCTTTCTCAAATAGCACCGTAGCTCATGGCTCTAGAGAAAAAGACGATGTGGTGGGGCTTCTAGAGCCTCTATGATTTATATACTATGAGGGAAATTTTCGTGAAAACAGAGAAAAAAAGAGGGCATTAGTGTCTTCCTATTTTCAATCCCTCCGGATAGGATTACTAGTAAGGCCTCCCCCCTAGTATGACTAACCCCATTGATTTGGGGGATTGGTAATCCCATGGGAGTCCTAATCCTCCCCAAGGAAAGCCAACCAGACATGGGCTTGAAAGCCCCCACCACTTTAACAATCCTATCCCACCTCCTACACCGGTTATCAGACACGCCCTCGGTGGATTGGTCTTGCTACGTAGCAAAGGAAATTAACCCTTTGAGGTTTTTTGTTAGTTTTTAAGAGTCTTTATCCAAAACCTTGTTTCTAATTCAAAGACATTAAATTTAACACAGACACTTTGTCTTGTAATTAAAAGAAAACTTTTCTAAATTAATAAGAGCATATTTTCCCCATACTTCAAATTTTAACTTCAGAATTGTATTTTGCTACCATTTAAAGGATCACTATATGTGGTACGCACTACCAGATCTATCAAACCACAATATTTTATTAATTTTTATATATCTTTAGTTCTATAAAACTTAACGTAAAATGATGCATCTCTAATATTTAAAAAATATTTTGGCCCCTCTACTTTATTGAACAACTACTTTATTTATAATCTTTAAGAATATTAATTTTAATATCATCGGGTGATATACAATAATTTTTAAATTTTGTAGCTTCAACATAAATATTTCATATTGATAAAAGAAAAAGACAAGATATGAGACTGTGTTTTGTCGTAAAACATGTGAAAATGAGTTATATATTTATAGGCAAAGTTGGGGTGGAATAAATTTTTTATTTATTTATTTCCATATTGATTGCATATATTAAAAAAAGATTTGTTTTACAAAGTTATAGACAATGTTGTAAAAAATGACTCTTTTTTTTTTTTTGTCAAATAAAACATGGGTCTTGCTGACCTCCACCTAATAGGTGAATGATAATATGTATATATACCGATAAACAAGTTCGGATATCAATGCACGTTTCACAAATATTAATATACTTTTCAGGGCTGATAAAAAAAATATACTTTTCAGGGATATTAATACATTTTTCTCGGATATCTATATACTTTCTACTTATTATCATCCACCATTGGGGTTGAGGTTAGTATTTTCCATAAAACATTTATAGTGAACTCCATTTAGCTTTGTAACAACAAAGCTAAAAGAATGGTAAAAAATAAAAAGAGAAACATCTATGTAATTAAGGGTGAGTTTTTCATTTTTTGTTTCACAAAACTAACTTATTGAGTTTTACGAGACATGCCAATATCTCACAATACATCAATCCAAAAAATTGACTTAAGCCAATTTCTAACTTTAGTCCGTTTCCAAAACAAGTTCCAAATGCTAAAATGAATTATTGCATAAATTGCTAAAAACTAAGCTAAGTTGCTAAAAGCATCTTATTACTTTTACCAAATGAGAACTTGAGGTGCTAAAAGTTTGGCTTTACTGTTTCTAGGGTGAGTTTCCGAATGGATTTCATCTAGATTTTATCAAGATTTGATAAAATCAAGTTTTGATTTTATCCATTCAGAAACTGAGTTAATAAAATCTAAGATTTTATCAACTCAGTTTTCGAATGAATAAAATCAAAGGGTTGATTTTATCAGATTTTGATAAAATCCATTTGAAAACTCACCCTTAGAACCAAATGCTTAAGTGGGTTTTTGCATAAAAGTGCTAAAAGCTGACCTAAGTTGCTAGTCTTCATTGCTGTTGGCAAATGATAATTTGAGGTGCTAAAAATTTGATTTTTAGTAAATGGAAACCCAACCTAAATGGTACAAAGAAGTAATAAATTAATACTCCCTTTGTCCCTTTTTAAATGACCACTTTCACTTTTTGACTTTATTTTTAAATTCTCTATAACTTTGAATCTATAATATATTATGTACTTTTGAAAAAATTGTATTTTATAACTCGTTGATTTCTATAAAACAAGATCCATATTGCATATTTTATGTAATATAGATTGAAAATTATAAACAACTTTCTAATCCAACTAGAATAGTAACATCATCACTTAAATAGGGACGGAGGGAGTAACATTTTGGGATTTGAGGGTGGAGGGTTGTTCTCTAAATTTGAAGAGAGAGAGAGAAAATTTGAAGAGTTGTCTCTTCTTCAAGTTTTTTGAAATGTCATTTATGAAGAGATGAAATTGCGAATTCACTCTGTGCAAACAATTATGCGAAAAAGAAAAGCGAACACAGAAAGTATCATTGGAACTCTTACAATCATATATGGCAACTGGAATAAATAAAATTTTTGTACTGGAGCAGCGTCCCAACAGCATTGGTTGTAACCTGTAGGGCTTAGAAAAATTAAATGCGTGATGAAATCTATGCAATTACTTTGTCTAGGAACGCTGCTAGGGTTACACCCTTTTTTGCACTGAAAATGCACACCATGCTTTTGGGTTCTACATGAGTGATCCGAACCGTTCATTGTTCTTAAAACATTTTTCCGAGGGGCCCACCAAAACTCAGCTCAATTGGACGGTTAAAAGTGATTGAACGAAAGTCTCACCGTTTCAAATCAAAAGTTCGGATCACTCATGTGAGACCCAAAAGCGGATCCCCGAAGGCGTAGTGTACATTTTCGGTGCAAAAAAGGGTGTACCCCCAAGTTTTCCGCTTTGTATAGTACTCCTAATTTTTATGGGATAAACCTGGGGTACAAAAGAGGGCATAGAGAATATGTACACAGCGCGTTCGAGGATTCACTTTTGGGTCTCACACGAGTGATCCGAACCATTCATTATTCTTAAAACATTTTTCCGAGGGAGCCCACAAAGAAAATCAGCTCAATCGGGCTGTTAGAAGTGATTGAACAAAAGTCCCACCATTCTCGGAAAAATGTTTTAAGAACAATGAAAGGCTCGGATCACTTGTGTGGGACCCAAAAGTGGGTCCCCAAACGCGCTGTGTACATTTTCTGTACGCCTCTTTCTGTCCAGGTAGCAACGTCCATTAACAGTACTTCTAGGGGTATAGAAGTCTGGTGTACAAAAAATATACTGATCGGCTCGGAGACCCACTTATAGGTCCCACACAAAAGATTTGAACCGTTCATTCATCTTAAAATAATTTTTTGAGAGGCCACATAAGAAATCAGGCCAATCGAAAATGCATAAGTGCTCGATCCTCCCATTTCCTTCAATTTTTTTTAAAGGAAATGGGAGGATTTTAGATGAAGCACTTAGGAACGTCCGATTGAGCTAATTTCACTTGGGCCCCTTGAAAAATCATTTTAAGATGAATGAAAGGATCAGATATTTTGTGTGGAACCAATGGGTCCCTGAGCTGATGAGTACATTTTATGTACATGAAACCTTTGTACGCGTACTCTGGTCCAAAATTAAACCTCTTGAGGGAATCCCGGAAAGGTGTTGTGCGGTAGGAGATGTACGCCGTGTTGTGCGGCAAAACGACATAGTTTTGCTCATTTTTTGGTACACTTCTAGGGCCTTGTTTGGAGAGTTAATTTTGGGTTCAATTTTAAGAAATTTAGGCACTTTAGGGTAGGGTATAGTGATTTTAGGCACTTGAATTTTGACACTTCGGGTTTAGGCACTTTGCGTTTGGCACTTTGTATTGATTTTTTCCTTCCTCCAAACAAGGCCTTTGTAAGCTTCAAAGGTGTGCCCAAAACCACGTCATTTTGCCGCACATCACCTACTGTACAACACCCACCCGATCCCTTTTAAGGCACCTTAATAATTGTGTCTTTTTTTCCTTCCTGCCTTATTTGACAATTCGTTGTCATTGACATTTTACTTTTTGCTAATCTTTTTAACGTAAAAAAACAATGTATTAAATAGAGATTAAGGGGAAAAAAAAAGAAGAGCAATGCTACAGACATTAATTAGTGTACCAATTATTACACTAAATGCACACGTGGCATTATCACATCAACGCACTATTCAATACATGAATAAATTTATCTACTAAAAAAATGTCACATATACAATTTATGTACCAACCTGTAGCATTTCTCAAAAAAAAAAAAAAACTTAAAGTACAAAACTACTACAAATTAACTCAGTAACAGAAAGAAGAGAACGAAAGCTTCAATACGCTTCCTTTTCTTTTCCTAGAAGTTCTTACAAGGACACAGATCCTATTCCTTAAAGAGACTGACCGTTCCTGGGATCTTTCCTCGTCATTTTTTTATGATCGGGATAATATTTTAGAGGTCGTTGGGAAGATTAGGCATATTAAAATTTATATTAATCGGATTATCGTTTAATGTGTTGTCGAAACACATTTATCTAGAAAAAAAATGGGAATTTTATCTAGTATTGCTATATTTTTTAAACCCATTTTTTGATTTAAATGTGTTTCGAGAACACATTAAACGATATTCAATTAACATGAATCTTGCCTTGCCTAATGTAATCAACAAGGTGGAGTATAAAATATCAACGGTACCGATTATCAAAATGGATCCAAGAAGCATCCGGAAATTTCCTAATTTGGAGTGTCTAGTCCCAGTATCCCATCGCAAGCAGGAACTTCAAATGGAGTATTACACTAGAAAGCGTGGCCAGAAAGAAAATAAAATAAATAAATAAAAAAAACCAATTAAGAGATGGTTTTGTCCAACGAATGAGTTGTTAGTTTTGAATGAGGCGAGAGAGTACCAAATACAATAATGATATATGTACAACAAAAGTCCTCCAACTTGTCTCTAACACACTCATATGATGTGTAGAGCCCACACACACTTGAATTTGAAGTGTGTGAGGGCTCTACACACCATGTGAGTGTATTAGAGATATGTTGAAACTGAGTTGCTGTACATTTATCATTTGTGTACCAAATAAGAGAAATCCGAGTTCGAAACCTCTTAGAGCATCCACCTCGGCAAGTATTTTTGGAAGAATTCATTTCCATTTCTCAAAAATGACCAAATCGATGCCATATACACAATGCCAAAATTCTCTCAAATTTGGCAAATTTCAATTCTTCGTCATATAAACATGGCAAAATATATGAATAGCTGCCATTTGAGATTGAGAGAGAGAAATGAAAATGATAACGTCATAATGAAGTACATGAGAGTGTGGCTCTCTTGTTTTTTTTTTGTGTAAAATGTCAATATTCTTGCCAAAACATGATAATAATTAACAATGAAAAAAATGAAATTCACGGGTCTGACATGTGAATGCTCTTAAGCGCTATCAATTTTTTTTGAGACGAGTCTTTACGAAACTTTTTTTAGACTTTAAATGTGGTCTCCATTAGTTGACGATGAGATTTATCTTCTAAAATTATTCGATGTTCGAGCAAACTGTCCTGACTCTAAGTTAATAAAAAATGAAAAGAAAAAAAGGGCAATCCTAGGCTCCTCTAGTCAAATGATTAGTCTAAACTGACAAAATTATGGTCAAAACTCAATTTTTTTAATAAATTCAAAATTAATACAATAATCTAATTATTTTTGGTTTTATTCAAAAAAATATTTGGTTTGACCATAAATTTATATTTGTTAGATTCGTTTAGTCAAAAGGAATCCAGAAATTACAAAATCTTCATGCAAAATTAGCAAATGCAAAAAAAATAAAATTGAATAGAGACAAAACGAAAAGGAAAAAGATACTCGCATTCCACATACGCGCACCCGAAATGCACACCAGCATGGACGACCGTCCTTGCGCATTTTTTACGGTCCGAATTTTAAATAAATTGTTTATGCGAACAATTTGTTTGTTTGCGCGAACAAATTTTTTAAAATGCAGACCATTGATTCTTGAAATGAACGATCAGGATGTGCTGATGTGCATTTGGGGTGCACATATGTGGTGTGCGCATAGAAATGTTCAAATGAAAAAACCGAATTACTTGGGGTGTTCAACTAAGTTAGTTTTTTGAAAAAATTGATTTTTCACGATTTTTATGTGATGTATTGAGAGAAAATGATCTGTCTCAATTTTTAAATAAACAATTTTTTGTTAGTGGAACACCTATAAGTTTTTTTTGGCAAAAAGGTGTCTAAAAGACAACTTTTTGGGATTCTTATGACTTTTTTTTCAAATCATTCTTTCTTCTCTACTTTTGGAGTTAGGTCTTCATAATTAAAATCATGATTGTACTACTTTTGGTAACGCACGCCCTCTCGCTTGCTTGCCTTTTACGCGTTTTTCGCCTTTTCGAGTTTACCAATCAACCTTTCATCGAAGAGATGCTAAAGGTTCGAATATACCGTGACTTTTTCAAGACGAAAAGTACCGATTTTTCTATTGGTGCGATGCAGTGCAGTCTGCAGACGGTCAATACCGGAGACCGTGATCGGATTTGCCTTAGTATATATATATATATATTGAGAGATAGGATTCAAGAGACACAAAATTTGTCACATAATATGACATTTTCAATCTCATTTTCTTAAATCCACTTAATCTATGTAAATTTAGTACATACTTGTTGTATTTTACGTTTGGTAGTGATAGAAGTTGAACCCATGCATCACAAACCTTTTTTAAAAAACATACCCTATTTTTTTATAATCTCCCTATTCAGAAATCATAGTTTTTGGGTCACATCGATACCAAATTAGAAAAAATGTGTAACTACAATGTTGTAGATCTTGAAATTCTCTTAAATTTTGATATATAACTTGCCTTGATCGGAGTTCGGAGTAAAAAGTTATGGCTGAAATACGGTGGCAGTTTTGTTCTGTCCGGTATTTGCCCGGTATTTTCCGGTACCGGCCGGTATTCCCGGTATTTTCCGGTACGGCCGGTATCCGGCCGGTACCGACCGGTATTGAACACGGTACGGTATTGAGGGTCATTGGTACCGTTTTTGTAGAAAACCGGTACGTACCGGCCGGTACGGTACGGTATTGATAACCTTGGATGCTACGGGTACATAACATTTTGTACAAAAAATGTACAAATCGCTCTTGGTGACCCATTTTTGGATATTACACGAGTGATTCGAATTGTTTATTATTTTTAGAACATTTTTCCGAGGGGATCCATAAAATTTCAGCTGAATTGGACAGTTAAAAGTGTTTGAACCAAAATCACATTGTTTCAGATCACTCGTGTGAGACCCAAAAGTGGATAACCGAGAGCGATTTGTACATTTTCTGTACAAAATGTTCTGTACCCGTAGGATTACCGCTTTTCACAGCCAAACCCTTTTCTTTTTCTTTTTCTTTTTCTTTTTTTTGTCTTTTTGTTTTCCCATTTATATTCTGATGAATCTAATCATTAGACGTGGTTTGAATAAGGACAAAACGAAAAAAATTAAAAAATCAATCTTTTCAAATTAACCAAACCAAACCTTTAGGGATGTTATGTCCGTTCCGATCTTACCCTGCGTTGAACGGGTGGGGAAATCACAGATTTTTGAGGGAATCAAATAGGATATGCACTTACGCATATTCAATTGAGCTGATTTTTTACAAGAACATTTGGAAAATTATTTTAAAATTATTGTACGATTCAGATCATTCGTGAGGGACCCTAAAGTGAGCCCCGCAAAGCTGATTAGTACAATTTCTGTACACTGCCGTTCGGTACCTCTATGTTTATCGTATGGGAATAGTTTTTAAAAAAATTCAAAGGTCAAGTAGGGACGGTTTGAGTTTGTCTGCACTTTGAATATAACCCACCCAAATCCTAGTTATATATATATATATATATATATATATATATATATATATATATATATATATATATATATATATATATATATATATATATACGGAAATCTTCTTATTCACACTTCTGGAAATAAGAAAAAAATGGGTTTTTTTGTGTTGCAATTTTTTTTTGAAAAATCCGATCCGTCTAATGTGTTCAGAAGGTGTTTTCAAGGGTCAAATCCAAAAAAATCTTCAAAAAAAAAAATACCGGGAAGGGCTTGATCCAAGCAGTTTTCGCAAAAATATATAAATACAGTTTTTGTGAAAACTGCTTGGATCAAGCCCTTCCCGGTATTTTTTTTTCTGAAGATTTTGTTGAGAGAACCCTTGAAAACAACTTTTGAACACATTGGACGGATCGGATCGTCAAAAAAAAAATTAGATAAAAAGTCCGGAAATGAAAAGTCCGAATGTGAAGCTTAACCTATATATATATATATATATATATATATATATATATATATATATATATATATATATATAAGTTGTGATTTCAGAGGGCTTAAAACTTCATTTCCGATTAGGAGTAAAACTTTTTAAAGTATCAATCAGTGGTGATGCTTCTTGTGGTTCGACATCATTTGTTCTAGTTTATGTTCCTAATTTTTAATCTGAAACCTCTTTGATTGCCTATTTCAGCTGTGTGACTTGAGGTATTTTTGTGGTATTTACTTCGTGCTATTTGCTAAACTTTGAATCTCCGATCACTATTTCAAAATGGGGCATTCCCGGCATTTTTATTCGCGGCATTTTCATTGATGCCGGAAAAAGTCACTATTACCGGCACATTTCAAGAAATGCTGGAAAAAATTAACTTATACCGGTGTTTGTTTTAAAAAATGCCCGAAAAAGTTGAACTTCCCGCCAAAATATTACCGGTATTTTTGTTAATACCGGCAAAAGAACAGCCGCAAATAGTGTTGACTATTACAGGCATTTGTGACAACTTTTCCCGGCATTTGTAGCATTTATGACACTTGTGTAGATGGCATATGAAATAAATGCCGGTGATGCTCAACAAATGCTGGTAATGGCCTTTTCTGGCATTTTTGCAAATGCCGCAAAAAGTTTAATTTGGCATAGTGAATCCCCTCGGGGACCCCGTTCCCCGTTTTGGGACTGGATGGAGGTTAAAGAAAATTACACATGTTATTGCAGTGGAAGTGGGGATTGATGTGGGTTTAGAGATCGGAGATGGAGACAGTGATATCCAGACCCACTCCGCCCCGTTGCCATCCCTAATCATCAACATTATTGTTGTTCGGTCCTTTTTCTCCTTAATCAAGCATCTTCAACCCTTCTCTCACAAATTCTCTGTATTGGAGAATCAAAGTGATATTGTTATATACAAAAAGCAAGTCTAGAGAATTTCACCATTCACACCAACTCCACCAATTATTGTACTTAAATCGAGCATTCTCCATTTTCATCTTCAATACATTCTTCCAATTATTTATATTCTAGATTTTCATTAAACTTGGTCAATAATATAATGGTCTCATTGAGAAGATCTTGCCAAGATGTTGCCAATGGTGTAAATTTGAAGAATTATTAAAATCATCAAATAAATCAAAAACTGTAAATAACATGGCTGGCATTGAAAATTAAAATTAAAGACAAATGGGGAAAAGTGGGTATTTTAAAAGTCTCCATTTTGGAGAATTGAGTCTCCAAATTTTCCATGGGTCTTCAAAATTGGAGACTCAAATCCAAATCTCTATTTTGGAGAATCAAAATGGAGGTAGGTAAGAGTGCAATAATTCTTTTGAAGGAACCGTTCTCTATTTAGATAAATAGAAATAGATTCGAGATGCTTTTAGTCCAATTTAGGTTACCTCGCTCCTTCCTCACACTTTTTGCAAATCTTTTTTGGTTTCACTTTTGGCAAATGTTTTGTCTTATTATTTCTGAAAATTGTTTTTGGATCTTCTTAACTACAGAAATTGAGAGCCGTTCAAAAAAATAGAGAAATTGATAATGTACATAAGAGACAATATTTGCCAAAATTTACAGAAAAAGCTAAACAGTTGACCATTTTCCTCCGTCATATTCATCTTTACATTTATCAACTTTCCTCTGAACTTGACAAAAATAAAAGAAGTTACAAAAAGGTTAGCTTTTCAGAAAGGCTTTCATATGATGAATTCTTTCATAAATTACTTGCATTACTTTTGGGGTTGGTTCCTTCGTAAGGGAAAAGTTTTCTCCACCACACCCCTAGCCTTTTTGACATATCACCCTACCCCAACAATTATAGAGGAACAATGATTCAAAAAGGTCCTTTTCTCCCCACTTAACGATTTCTATGGATCCATCCATTGACACCAGTGGTGAAGATTTCTATTCAAAGTCTCCTTCTTTGTTTAAGGGGTATTCTCCCAGGGTAGTGAAACCTAATTCGATTATATTCGCGCTTTGTTAGGGGTTTGGGGTGAGCCATGAATGTACCTAATATTTTGTTGGTGGATAACGTAAATTCTGTGTGTCTTTGCATCATTGATTTCAGTTCTTGATGATCTTTGCGTGCCGTGCAATTTGTTCGCTGCCTTCTTTGTTTAAAGTGCATTCTCTTGGAGTTGTGAAGCCTAATTCGATTATATTTGCGCTTTGCTGGGAATTCGGAGTGAGCCATGGATGTACCTAATTCTATTGGTGAATCACATATAAATTTTGTATGTCTCCGCGTTCTTGATTTCAGTTTTTGATGATCTTTGAACGCAAGTGGTAGCTAGCTCAGGCGGTAGAGCTCTTGGATGCCCCACACTGCATCCCGGGATCGAGTCTCATTTCCCCCTCCCTTATGTAATAGATTAGGAATGACGAATGGGGCCGTGCATCCCATTCTCCCTCCCCATGTAATAGATTAGGAATGATGAATAACGGCGTGCATTTGTCAGTTTGCCGGAATTTCTTAACACATTCTGAACTATCACAACACCGAAAGGGCCCCACTTACACCCACAACGTTCAAATTGTCATCAATGTGTTGATGATCAAGAGTTAACAAATTATTCTATCTAGCCTATTCGAATATTAAACATTAAGGCCCATAACTCTTTTAGATTCTTGGGTTTTTTTTTTTGCCCAGAAGAGAGAAACATGCATTAAATAATTAATCAAACAAATGCAAGGACTAATAATAAAGAGAAAAAGGAAAAAAGAAAAGGAAATTGATATTGACACTCCCCATTTTGATATTGACACTCCATTTTAGGTGAAGTTTCTAAACTACCCTTGCAATTTATAAATCAAAATGACCATATTAACCCTTTTATTTATGCAACAGACAGAAAAGGAAAAAAAGAAAACTTCATTCCAGGACGTTCTGTTCTTATGCCTTGACAGAGAGAGAGAGAGAGAAAAAGAAGAAGAATAGTTTCTTCATCTGCTACCAATCACAAGTTTCCTTGGAATTTGCAGATTTAGTGTTTAACTTGGGTGGTTCAGGTGTTGGAAATCAACCCCTAGAAATCATCCTGAAAATCGCCCAAAATGACTTCGCTTTAGGCGCCAAAAGGACAACAAAAAAAATCACTCAAAAACTATGTCGTTTTGAGTCATTGAAGCTACGTAAATTCACAAATTACATGTTCATAACTGGTATTTGAAACTACATAAATTCACTGAAAAACCATGAACTCGAAAAGGAAAAAAAAAAACTCATAGTTGATGGTTATGCTTGATCAAATAACTAAAAAATTTACGTTGTATGCCGGTTAATTGATCAAAAAAAATTAATCCAGACTCTTCCTGATCACTTACAATTAAATATACTTCAAATATAACCAGTATATTTGGTTTCTTGTTGAGTGATTTTTTTGTTGCACTTTTGGCGTCCAAAATGATGTCGTTTTGGTGATTTTTAGGGTGATTTTCTAGGGCTGATTTCTAGCACCCTGGATCTAGTGTTTTATGTGAATGGTCTCATCTGCTGTATGTATGAACATGAAATATGCAGACATCAAATTTGTGTTAAGTTGTTTGATTTGCGTTAAGTTATTTGATTCGTGGAGTTCTCTCATTGGTAAAATAAAAGTGTTATTTCAGTCATTTTGATAGCAAAGGATAAATGTAATTATAAAGTACAAGGCTAGTTTAAGAAATTCACCTAATAGAGACAAAAAAAAAGGGAGTGCTAATATAAAAAACAGAAAATAAAATAAAAAAGGAAAAGGAAAAAATAAACCGCCGGAGCATGTCGTCACCACTGTCACACCAGAGCAGCCACTGCCGTCGCCATCGATGTCGGAGCCTAGATTTGGAAACCCCAGGATTTGCCTCCCTGTGTCCAAAAATCGGGATTCCAGCCACCCATAGAGAGCGAAGAGAAGATTGGTTGTCCATGTAGCGTTGTCGGCAATCCGAATGACAGACAAAAAGAGAAAAAAGGTGGGAAAAGGCGGAAGAGGGCGGTGGGGGAGGAAAGGTGCGGTGGCCGAAGGAGTAAGCTTCTCCCAGACTCTTCTTTTCTCTTCTCTCTCTCTCTCTCTCTCTCTCTCTCTCTCTCTCTCTCTATAGACTCTTCTCACCCGTTGATTATGGTTCCGATTCTTGTTTACAATAAACAACTAGAATTTAGCTCTTATGCATCCATCGACAATCTAGTGATTTTGAAAACCACCTACACATGAATGCAGTGGCAGAAGCAGTGAAACAAGGATTTATATTAGGAGGTGGCACTCAAAATAAACAAATACTGCTATCTTCCCAACAAAAAAAAAAAATTGATCCGTCAAACCAAGATGAGATGAATGATATGTTTTGATTTGAACAAATTCAAACTTTTTTAAAAAAAAATTAAAAGAACTTGTGGATATTTAGCATGTTACTAGAGAAAGGTAATGACCCTGTTCGTTTCCCAGTTTAGTTTTAGTTTTAGTTTTGATGACATCATCATTTCCCTCATTTATCTCTCTATCTCTCTTTACTCATTACACTTGCTGACATCATCAAAACTAAACTATCTAACCAAACACAAACAAAAAATTCTTTGAACAAAAATGCATTTATTTTTTGGGGCGTCTTGTGTGTGTTGTACGGGGTGCAAAACACACGTGCCTGTGGGCCCCCCGGGTCCCATTGCTTGATTAGAACTGTTCATTTTGTTCATCTTGTCACGTATGTATAATAAGTTAAAATTAAGGTTGATTGGATGTTCGTAACTATTTGATCGGTCACCATTTAACTTACAATTCTATAAAAAAAAATCACCTACCCAGGTTTCTTTAATTGTTTCGTTTCTATAAAAATGCAGTCTGAATACTTAGTTACCTATGTTCGATAATCTTAAATTTTTATGTGGTATACATACTCGACGAGACACACAAAATAAAAGTTTGGATCAAACAATGGGACCCGCGTAGGTCCCACAGAACACTCTCCGCACACTTCGTTTTGAAATGGAGGAGTATTTAGTGCCTAAAAAGCACACGTGTTCGGAAATTAATCATACATAATATTACAAAAAATACATGTATTTGTGGAAGATTGGGACATGGGAATGACCCGTGGCACAGGGCCTCTCAATAGTTCCATCTTTGTATGAACAAATGTACTAGTTTTCGAAATACTTACCCTCTCATATACGATTCAAGTGATCATGGTTCTTAATCGGTATGATCAGATTGATCATACGGATTCAATCTTGATTTTTGTTCAATTCGACTGGATTCTACTTTCATAATAGAGGAGTCCAGAGACTCTCTCTCCTATCTCACCCTAGTGAGTTTTTTTTAGGGCTTTCTCCCTTTAGTTACAGGAGCTGTCGTCCCCCTTATTCTCCCCTTTTTCTCCAGATCTATTGCCCCTTTCACCTTTCCCCTCCATACCTCTCTTTCCCGCGCATTTTGCTTTCCGCCCTGCGGAGGTGGGGTTGCTACCTCTTGGCCCCACCTCCCCCCCTCCCTTGCTGCCTCGCCACCGTCCTCTCACCGTCACGTAGATTAGCCATCTAAATCAAACACTATTCCGCCTTTACACACCCAATCTTGGCTCTGCCCCTCACCATCACCTTCATCCACTCTCCATTCGCTACCTCCCCATGAACCATTCTCAGTCGTCCTTCAAAGCTTCCTACCCAGCCTTGCCTTTGATTCATTTGGCATTGATCTGACGCAGTGGTGAGATTAGGGTGACTCGGGCTCCCTCCGACAAATAAAGGCTTCAACAGTTTTGGCAGCAAACTGACAGTTTTGGCAGCAAACTGGCGGCGGTTTTGTTGTATGGTTCTACACCTTAGAGTAACGACTAACGACTCATCTTAGCTCTGTGGAACCTGGGTGACTCGGTGTGATTCAGCAATGGTAACTCGGGTTATCTCGGTTTCTTTGGGTTTTGATCAGTTCGTAGTTTTTTCTTGATATTTTCTGGTTTTGTTATATTGTATAGTTTATATTGGGTGTCTTTGTGGTGGTACTTTCCTTAATCGCTTGGTTGTGCGGGATGTCGAATCAGTTGACACTGCTACTCGCACACAGAGTCCTGAGTGGCTACTTGCATATAGAGTCATGAGTGTCAGCGGGGACTCGCCTCGGAGTAAGCATCTGATAAGCCCCTAATGTTGTATATATGCGGGCTTATCTCGCTCTTTGTGATCACACACACGTGCATTTTGTGCCTTTATATGATTGATTTTGCGCGAGTTGTGTTTTTGATGAGTTTCAGAAAATCGGAGCTAAAAGGCGTGTCCAAAGCTCCAAATAATCCCCGGTTGTACCCGGAGGTATCCAAGATCCCGCAATGCCGTGGAGGACAATCGCCGAAGCTTAGAAGTCGATTTAAAGAGCTTTGGAAGGTTCAAGGAAGGCCCGGAACAAAGGAACAAGAAGTGTAGAGTTATGAGGCTCAAGGAAATCCGACCAACCGATAGAAAAATGCTCATATCTCTCATTCTACAAAGGCTATGAAGATAAGGTTAATTGGATTAGAAATTAGACTCATAGAGCTTTCCAACGGTTCAAGAATCGCCTCATTCCGAGTTCGGACGAAGCCGGGGCGTACCCGCGAAGTTGGGTCAAAAATCTGCCTGACCAGTCCATCTTGGATCGATCCAAAGAAGGTTGGATCGATCCAACTTCATCCAAATTTCACCAGAGCCTTTTGGATCGATCTAAAGAAGGTTGGATCGATCCAACTTCATCAATTCTTCAACAGACCACTTTGGATCGATCCAAAGAAGGTTTGGATCGATCCAAACTCAATTATGGCGATTTTTTACAGATTTTATGTTGCTTTAATATCTTCCATTTATGAAAACTTTCCACTTATAGTATGTTTTTGGGATAATTAGCCAATGTAAAGGGCTTTAGTATAAATACCCTCCTCCCTTCTCTCTCCTACCACTCCCTCCTTAGTTTAGTTTTTGCTCCTCCATTGGAGGATTTTTAAGCTATCTCTCTCTAGTTTTTTTCTCAAGTAAGTCTTCATTTTCCTTTAATTTCTTGTTGTTTAATGTATTAGCTACTTGTTGGATCACTATATAAATCAAGTTTATTTTCGTTTTTATCGGTTAAATTGTGTTCTCCATTTTCTAGTCATTTCCTTCTTAAACCTTAGTTTTTACTTGTTGTTTGTGATTTTCTTAAGGTTTAAAATTGTAGGTAGACTTATAATCTTCATTAAAAATCAATGTTTTAGGGTTGTTAAGAATGTTATTAGTTTTCTTCAAAATTCTAGACTTGTTTTCTAGCATAATGTGTGAGTAGTTAAGTAGGCTTGGTCATGGGGTGATTAACACTCCATGACTCGGGTTAATCCGTTCCTCTCATTTCAAAAGCAAACACTTCCTGTTGATCAAGAGTTAGGATTAATTTTATGTATCAAAATTTGGATTTGTTAATCTCTTTGATCTCACGTAGCCAAGGGCTTGACCACTTGGCACGTGTGATGCTTAGGGCGATGTCAATCAAAATGTTTGTCTAAATGACACAAGAATCCTAATCTTTGTGAAACACATTTTCTAGTCAAATGGTTTTAGTCTCTAAATCTTCCGTTCGGGAGCATCTAACGGTGTCCCGAGCCGGTTATCAAGAGTCGAACGGTTTAGCCTTAGTTGTGGTATTTATGACCCCTAGACTTTGCCTTAGTTTAATTTTCCGTTTTTAATCTTCCGAGTCGTTCTCGAAGTCGAGAGAATTCCACCAACCAAAATCCAAAAGCCAAGTTTGCCGCTTTAAGGCTAAAAACTTCATTCGCAAGACAACACTCACGCCGGGTGCGTTCGGTCCCTGTGGATTCAACCCGGTCTTACCGGTTATTATGCTACCGCCGACCTAGCCCTACGCTTGGGGCGACACTCTCTACGACGCAATCCAAGGTCGCAAGCATTTTTGGCGCCGTTGCCGGGGATCAAGCATTTTTGGCGCCGTTGCCGGGGATCAAGCAGCATCCTTTGGCTGTGTAGGCTACCTAGTTTTCTGGTTTGCTTTAGCAGTCGGCCGGTGATTGACTATCGGATTGTACTTCCCAGCATGGTTTCATCTTGTATTTAGTGTTAGGGATTTAACTGTTTTCCCTCGGGATCTCTACTATTGGATTGATGGACGGTTCTTAGCCCAACAAAAAGTTGTTGGTTTGCCTTTGGCAGGGGTGCCACTGAGCATAGTTTGAGCTCACGTCTTGATTTGGATAGTTTTTGGTTCAATCCTGTATCTTATGATGAAATCTGTATTGCCTTCGGGCTTTTATGAATGGAATTGCCTTGACATTTCAAAAAAAAAAAAAAAATTCATAATTAAAGCTCTGTTTCGCTTTCCTTTTTGCCAAAAAAAAAAATCATTTTAATTAATTGACACTACTCTTATATTCTGATTGGATGCCAGATTAGTTTTAGGTGGATTAAATAGTGAGGGTGGATAAAGAGAGGTATTAGTTATGGAGGGTAGACCTACAATAATGTGATGTTTATGAAGGGTGGATAAATGAATACTCTTTTCATCCCGATTTGTTTGTCCCTTATTCTATTGTTACTGGATAAAAAAATAGTGATATCTTTAAATTGGTAAGTAATTATATGTCCAATATGGATTTATTTGATAGATCTCGATTAGTTCTATAAGACAATATTTTCATATTACAAATTATAAGAAATAAACATTTGAAAAGTGGTACAAACTCACAATTGGACCAACAAATTTGGATGGATGGAGTACTTGGTTTGTAAGAGCAAGTGCACAAGATGAGGTAAATAGGCATTTGAGCTTTTTTACATAGCCAATATGAGAAAAACACCCCTACACCAGACTATGTAAACCCCAAGGTATTTTTCCTCCAGCTATAGTAGCTGGCCATGTTTACCTAGGCACTGTACACTTGCTTTCCATTTCTTTTTCTTCTTTCCTCCTCCTTCTCATCCTCTCTCTCTCTCATCGAAAGATGTACTTTTTTATTTTTTTAGGAAAAAAATGTACTTCAAGTATAATATTTTCTGATATTAAATTTATTGAGAGAAAATAATAGAGAGACGGTGGAGGGGGGAACCAAAAAGTGGATAGGTAAGCCAAAAATTGTACCTTTTTGACAAGCTATTTTGCCTAGTGTTGGTGCACTTGCTCTAAGCGGGGGGATTAAGTATGAGTGGATGATGTAAGAAGTTGTCAAAAGACTTATTTGCTCTTGTACATATCCATATTAGTTATGCATTTTTTGTGATTTGATAAATCTAATAATTAATTAATTCGTTATGTAAATTCAACAATTAATTAAGCTATAAGATTTATTTGTAGTTAATTTTTATATTAGTTTTATTTAAATTGTTTTTAAAAAATTACCACCTACAACAAAAAATGAATAAATGGAGATACATATTCTCACTCCTAAATTAAGAACATTTTTTATTTATTTATCACCTAAATTAAGAACAAAAGGAGTACTAGTGCTGTAAAACATAAACATCTAAAAAAAACGAGCATTTTTCGGATGACAATTTTTCAAATTTTTTTGCATCGAATTAAAAATCTCTATTAGTAGTTTAATTTGGTACTCCTACAAAAAATAATAATAACAATAATGTGTGAAAGTAATATATTTTTTTATCCAAAGAAAATTGCAAAACCAACAAGCCATGTTTTACGTTGAATGAACATGGACTACTAAGACAGGGTCAGGTCAACCCTATCCATAATTTAGAAGGGCTGAGGGTCTAATATTATTCCGAGGCTTATTTAATTCGGGCCAACATTTTCCTCCCAAAACCAAGGCAAGACAATGGGTCCAGGATTCCTAATCTGAGCCCAAGCTAATCCGGGCAACATCTCCCCCATCCAAACGGACTCATATTATACGGAACTTTGCTCTAGCTTTGAAATGGGCCCCTACTGATAGACTCCATGATTAGTCTCCCAAAATTAATTGAGATGTGCGCAAACTAACATGGATACCTGATTATAAAAATAAAAAAATAAAAAAACGATAAGCTTTTGAACAAGCAAATAAAAACAGAATCGTTACAGCTGGAGGGGAGGGGTGATTGGGTTTGGGAGCCACCAGCCCTAAATGGTTTTGGTAGCTTCTTGCACCCAAGACAAGTATTCTTTGAAACCAACCTAGCTAGTACTGCTTTTGATCCTTCCCTCCCACTAGAATTAAAACAGGAAAGTAGCCTTGCTTTTTGAGGATACAATAGAACCACCAATCAAGCAACAGATGACCGTTGGTTTTCCCCCTTTATAACTATGCTTTATCAGCATTTCTTAGAAGAAACTAGGGATAAAGTTTAGTGCTTTCATATAAATTTTAGCACCAATAATTCTAGAGATGAGTCATTTATATCAGTTTCAAAAAACTTAGGGGCCACCACACTAAACTTTTGGCATTTTAGTTTGTTGACTTTTTTGGTTGATGTATGTTAAGAGAATGACCTATCTTGTAAAATAGTAGTATAAAAAGCCAAAAAGCCCAATAATCCACCTAACGTGACTTGAATGCTAAAATTAGCTTATGTGAGGGCCAAAATCTTGTGAGACTTATCCCTTTTTGTTTGTAGCTTCACTTTGAACTTCTGTCTTGTGGATAACAAACTTTGACTTGAGATCTTTCTTTCTTTTCTACACACATCAACTAAGTAAACCCGTTAGAGGTACTCCGGTCAAGAAGGAGGGGGTTTGATTGGAAAGTGGAAAGTACCCTCCAACGGTCTAGTCAGAACCCCATTTGGTTAGTACTCTATCAGCTGGCGATTTTCGTTGGTTTATGTCGCGGCCGCTCAATATCTTGTCGAGAGGGAATTCCCGTTCAAGCGCCCAGCTAGGTGCTATTTACTTCTTTTACCTCTTTTAAAGGGATCCTGCCAAATATTGCTAGGCTACTATCCTACTGTGCATCGTGTTTTCACACTCCTCAGTTGATTAGTGTTTGATCCTATACTGCATTTATTATGTCCCTCTTTTTTCCTCATGAACTTAAATACAACTTCTTTTAGTGGATAAATACCTTAGGATTCACCCTAATAGTCATAATTTCTCTAGTTTTATCTACCTCAAGTGGCTAGGTGCTCAGGTTTTCATTAAGTTCTTTCGCATATGGATCAACCTAATCCATGTTTGTTAGCGTTATTATTCAGATTGCTTCAATACCCTATAGAGCCACAATCGGCAAGATTTATTTGCACGTTCATATTTTCTTCTAAACAACTTTCTCTTTTAATGCGTCAAATTTGGTCATAAAGTAAACTGAACGCACCAAGTCTGATCACGGGGAGAACTTCTTTCTCGTGACCGGATTCGAAGAAACTATCTGCGGCTATAATCCTCCTACGACTAGAGGTGGATACCTTTTGTGCTGCCTCTGATCGGAGAGTAATTGTATTAATCCGATGTGCTTTTCCTCTTCGAACTCGAATTTCTTGGTTTTTGTATCTGGCAGTCGAATTAGGGTGTGATCTTGCCGAGCAAAAAATGATTCATCCGTAGGGCTTCTCCCTTGCTCTTGGATTTTGAAGTAGATCGTAAAACTCTAGTTGTGCTTTCGAATTTGTAATACTAAGCTGAACTTGACATGTAATCTTTTTGTAATTCCTTTCTTAATTGATTGCATAAGCGAATGCTCATGAATTTCTTACTCTTTGGTTTATCCTCGTGCCACTTAGACTTGCTTGTATTCTTCTTTTTACTGTGAGGATCCATAAATGAAATTCTTACTCTTTCCTTGATCTTTGGTTTATCCTCGTGCCACGTAAACTTGCTTGTATTCTTCTTTTTATTGTGAGGATTCAATTTATGGACATTTTTTTTCCCACATACCTTCATTGAGCAATTCTTGGGAATCATCATTTTCTTTAAAGATACACTTTAGCAAGAAAATAAACAGTAAGATATGTGACTTAAAATTGAGTTGAATTAATAAACAACCATGTATTTCTGTTTTTGCAACAAATGATGTATTCATTGTGGAACCCGAATGCTGAAGGCACCACCCCATCATGGAATTATACAAAAAAATAATAATAATAATAATGAATTTGTCATTTTTTTTTTAGTTACATCCCAAAATTTATCTATTCCTACAAAAAAATATACAAGACATGTACAAAAAACAAAATTTAGAGTAAAATTACAAAAAAATATAGTGCCAAAATCATTTATCGTCTCTTTTTTCTTTGTTAAAGGACAAATGAAGATGGCAAATATTCCCCACCTGAAAAAGCATATTTTGAAAGAACATGGCTCCTCCTTTCCTCTCATCTTTTTAAGTTCTTGGAATCCTCGGGAGAAACAACACTGGAAAATGGAAAATGGCAAACGAAAGAGACGTTGCAAAAAAGCAACTTTTTGAAAACTTACTGTAGTTTTTATTTCACACTAATCACCTATACTTTACACACAAGCATTCAACTTTTCTGAGAGAGAACTTTCCAAAAAGATTTTTGAGAATCACTTACCTTTTGGATACATCTGCAAAAGGAAGACAATTCCTACGCGAGTCCCTTAATAAAGCTTACATTATTGAACTGATCATGTGAAGATAGGGGCCAATTAACTCATAAAGTTGGGGTTTAAAAATGTGTTTTTAAAAGTTAAGACAAATCTTTAGCATCCCATCTCCCCTTGCAACTTTTAGGACCAAAATTAAATAATTAATATAGGGTAATCTAAAGTTTTAGCATAGCACTGTAATATCTTTAATTTATATGCCTATTTCTACATTAGTTTATATTGTTAACCTGAAAATGATTACTTTTTTTTTTTTTCATTTTTTAAAATTATAAAGCATGCCCATTGTTTGTGTGTTTTGGTCTCCATTTGTTGTATTGGGTATGCCCTTTTTGGGCTTGGCCTTCTGGGTGTTTTTGTGTTTTGACCCAACAAGTGTTTTAATTTCTCCAATCTTGGTTGGAGTCCCCTCCCTTCTCTCCCAACTTGATCTACCCTTTGTTGCGTTTTCACTAATAAACTTTTTGCCTGTTAAAAAAATGCATAGTAAATAAACAAAGTTTTGGGGTAAGAAGTAAGGAACCCCCTTTAATTATCCATGTATTTGTCATGCTAGAAGGAAATGGTTATTTTTGTGCCAGTTAGCTTGTATCTCTTTCATTTATTTTATTGTGTTAAAAAAATAAGACAATCAACAAGCGATAAAAAAACAAAATATAAAGATTTATGTGGTTCTCTTCTAGCATGAAGCAAGAATGTACTACATAGGCGAAGAGCGAGAAAGAATTCACTATGAACGAGGAGCCGGCTATATCTGTAACTCTCAATGAAGCACCCAATAGATATTTTGGGATAAATATTTGGTGGAATCCGATTGGGAGACACAAACCCTAGATGAAACCCAAAGAGTCAACTGAAAACCATAAATAATATTAAAACCTCCAACACAAAAGGATCCCTAATCTCCACAATTATACCCAATTGGAAACACTCCATAACGGTATTCAAAGGAGCATAACCTTAATGGATCCAAGAGGGACGAACCCCTAGTACTCCCAAGGTCTCTATTTATAAGAAAACCCTAGAATTAGGAAGTAATCAGATTCAAGGCACCCTCCTAACAATATGTGTGTGTGTACTTGTGAGTTCCCAATTTATTTTCAAAACTGACTTATTGTATTTTACTAGATGTGAGCTATTTCCTAATTTAAGTTTCCATCACAAAATAACGTCTATTTACCCTTGGAATTAGTATTAACTCTACTAAATAAACTTTTCGTTCAAGTCTTGTTCCAGTTCTTGCTCTCGTCATAAAGTTAAATTAGGCTTCACCTTTTAATATTTTGAGCAAGAGGTAAATACCAAGGCTTTTCATCACAAGATAATGGAATGAACGAAAACTAGTAAATTCTTCAGACACGAGCACAACCAATAGCAGCCTCAATTGATATACGTTGTCCATTGGTAATCCAAAAGGCTGTATCTAATGTACGTGAATGGCTACAATGCACACTCATTAAAAGTGTGTACCATATGCATTTATTGTATAGTTCATATTATGTCACCTTATTGGTAATTGTAACGTTTTTTTTAATGTTTCGTAACTTTTCATCAATATAATTCGTAATTTTCTATAATTCATAATATTTTAGTGCGTCTCGTAACTTTTATATATATATAAAAAAGAGTGCATATGATATACATTATTGTATCTTTTCACCCTATATTGTGAATCATATGTTGTGGTTGATTCAATCTAATCTTTGGGAAAGCAATTGGGAAGGGAGAGAATTGTGGGGTTTGTACCTTTTAATATCTAGACTAGATATTCCTTTATGGCAAAATGCTTGGCACCATATCATCACCACGAATCTTAATTATGAAGATCTATTTGTAATTGAAAATGCGTATCATTGCAATAGGACTGGTACCCGGATTCAACTGTATCAATGAATGCACCTATCATCAATTCTTATCCTCAACATTCAATTTATCTAACAATTAGGTGCACATATAGATTTCAAAGTAAGGGGCTGCATTTTCATATAGACCAAAAAAAAAAACCACCCCGAAGAATTTGTCCAATTGGTTGGTGACTTTGCTATCTAGACAATTGATCATAATTTCTTGTGAACATCCTTTAGTCTTGACGTGGATGTCATGTTTTAGAACAAGACTTGGATAAAAATTAGTCGAGGAGCGTGTAAGCACCCAAACATCTGACCGTCGAACACAAAAAAAAAAAAGTGGTAAAAGAAAGTGAAAACACGGCACGTGTAGGTTGAGAAACATCTTTTGAACAGCTTTACAGAGAGAAGATACTAATATGCAAAGTCACTTTTACAGAGAGATCATATAATAAAGAGAAGAAATAGGAGAGAGACACAGGAGAACTTTTTCTTCCACGCTAGCTCTTATAGAAATAGGAGTTGTTTAGGAGTAATATTTTTGCCTTCTTGAATAGCCAGAATTTAATTATAAACTTGTAGAGTGTTTGAGAGATATGTGCAAAATGTATTTCGCTAGAAGAGTAGTGTTTGTGAGATATGTGCAATATACATTCTTCATGTTTTTCATGTTAACAAAAATGTAAAATTTGAAGAATGAGAAGTCAAAAAGCTCAAATCCCTCTATTTATTCGACTTTCGTTATCTAAACTCAAAACCGAAAATGCATTATTGGAGAATTTATTATGGGTGACTCCATCCAAACAAGTTCATAATTTAAATGGAAAAAATAGGCACTCAATGTAAAAACAACGTGTGTCCAATTTCAGAATTAGAAAAGATGTGCATAAGTTGACTCAGACACATGGTTATGTAAAAATAAAGTGTGCGTGTCCAATTCCATGACAATTAACCCTGGGCGCAGAATTGTAGTTGCCTGCAGTTATTTCTGTTGAGACAATTGAGGGATGAATTGTTCTTTAATTTTTTTCCTAGAATTAATAATGAAATGTAAGGAATGTAAAAATTCTTTGTATAAGTTTGTATACTTTATTTGGGTTATTGGAATGAATTAAGTTTGCATGTGATGAAGAAACAACAACATGGGAGAAGCTCTGTAATTTGATCTACTAACAATCTATGGATCACCTACGACAAAAGACGTTCACAAACGTTGTCGGGCAATCCTGGGCAAGCCCATATGGTAAATGGGCCAGCTTGCACCAATTGCACCTGCAATCTTAACACATGTTATTGATAAGTGGCCCAAATCCGGCCTGATCCTGAAACAAATTTGTTGGGCGTCGGCAAATCACGGGGCGTGCTCTTTACACCTACAATCTCAATACAGTACAATGTTATCTATAAGCTGGCCCAATCCGGCCTGATCCTGAAATAAATGTGATGGGCCTCGGCAAACCACGGGCCTTGTAAAAGAGCAGAACTTGAATGCAAAATTTAGTACGGTCCAACTAGAGGTATCGAAGGGAACAGCTCTAATGGTGCACGGATGAGTCCGTGAGGTCCAATTGGAGATCTCACATAAGAAATTTGAATCGTTTAGTAATTTTAAAATAATTTTACGAGTTCGGTAGCAAAATACCAGTTCAATCAGATAAGTATATGTGTTTGATCCCATATATGTCTCTTCACTAGTATTCAGTACCCACACGGTCAGATGCTTTGGTTGACAAATCGTCACAATTCAAGCAAAGCTGTAAGGGTTTGTTTGGAACTCGCAGAAAAAGAAAAATAAATAATAACAGGGGAATTGTGAAGAAAGTGGATTGCTTTCTAAGTATTTTTAGAAGTCTATTAATGCCTTCCTCGGTTAAATTCTAAAATCAGTTATTTTTTCCCTCCCATTTCTTCTGCAGTTTCTGTTTTGTAGAATTTCCGATAATAGAAAAATATAAAAGAAAAATAGTTTTCGAATACTATATTTTATCCCTTTATTTTGCACCGTTTTTTGGCCCTATGTTCCAAACAGACATCTTGGGCTTAAGAAGCCTTAAAAAATAAGTACTAACGACCTATGGAAGTCCGACGACTATCAGTTGATGGCCGCCTCGAACGGAAAATCGGAATGGATTTCTCTCTCCGTTGCGCTGGCCTTTGCGACCATTTCTGCATCCGCAGCCGTCTCCGGTACCTCTCCCTCTCTCTCTCTCTAACTGTTTTCTTTCTTCTCTCTAAAATGCAGTGGTAATATTTTTGGTTTGCTTTTGTTGTTAGTTTATTTTTGGAGAAGAAAACCGAGAGGCGTGAATGCGAGGATTAAAGAGCTTGAGGTATCTCTCAAGTCGTCGTTAGAGAACTGCGCCGCTGAGAGGCAAGGCCGAATTAGGGCTCAGCAGGTATTTGATCTTTTGCGTAATTGTTACTTTGGGAAATTGAGTTTGTTAATTGTTATGATGTATAACCAAACCAGGCCTAGTGGTTCATATGGTTGTTTGAGGCCTTGTTTGATTGAACCTAGTTTCAAAACTACTCGATTAGTTGTCCCAAGATGATGCTCAATATTTGGGGTTGTGCATAGCTAAATGCAACTGTATTCTGGATAATAGTTGTGGTCAACTATGGCTTAGTCAGAGGTGCGAAACAAAGATGTCTTATAAAGAATTTGTATGGTGGTTATCAACTTTATTTTCTGGAGTTAATATTGTGGAAACTTTATATTCAACTCAAAACCAATTAACAATGAGTGGACTGGTCCCTCGCGTTATTAAGTGGTCTTCCATTCCGTAACCAAGCAATGTGGGACTATTCTCTAGCAACTATGTCTGTCAGTGTTCTTCGTGTTTATTTTATCATACTTCTCATTGTTGTAGTAGTTCTAGGATTACCATTGTATTCAATTGCATTGGTGTTGGCCACATCACCAGGACACCCTCGGAATGAAATTAAACATGTGTAGACTACAGCTGCTTTCTTAGTTTAGACATTTAATAGACCTTCAACTTGGAACTCTGTTTTTGTTTCGTTTTGTTTTTTTTCCCCGAGCATATTCTCCAGGATAAAATCTTTTAAGCGAAGGCTATGTTATACAAACATGCAGCTTTCCTGTGAAAATTTGCAAAAAACGTATTTGGGAATTAAAAATTTGCATTGGGTGTTCTACCAACAGAAGCCCTTTAACGTTGTTTTCTCCCTAATGTTGTAGGCTCTGAGGAAAGCACTAGCCCAACCTAAGTTAGAGAATTTGGAGGCAACTTTGTATCCAATGGCACCTATTGCCATTATCAGGTCATGCTTCTCGACCAGGTAATTTGTGGTGCATGTACTTATTAATCTCATATTCTTTTGGAAAATATTTTGGTGACTTGTCAGAATTTTTTTTTGTTCCATTTTGGATGATTCGGCTTTAATTAAAAAAGAGAGGAAGGATTCAGATTTGTCACATAGATTTGTGGTTTCGGATTCTAGTGCAACGCCATGCTTTGAATGTTGAAGGAAAGAAGCATGGTAATGTGCACTCAAATCAAAATGATTCTTGGGTTTACCCTCTCTCTGATGTCTTTTGGGTTTAATTTGAGGGCATGATTCCGCAGCAAACGCGACGGTATAGGGGGACTACTGTTTCAGTGGTATTCTGTGAGCAGCCACGTTGTGCATTTATTGCCAAATGTTAGGTCTGTCTCCAATCCATCTGTTTCAGTGGTATTTTGGGAGCAGCCACTTTGTGCATTTATTGCCAAAGGTTACATCTGTCTCCTATCCATCCCCCGCTCATACCCCAAATTATTGGGGACTAAATGGGTTATGTTTATGTATGTATTTGTGATTTAGGATTCGAGCTTATGCAGCCCACCAGTAGTAATCTAACAGATGTACCTTACTAACATCCTACAAATGGATTTGTGCTGGCCGTCCATGCCTTTTCATTCTCTTGGAGTAACACCCTCCCTCATACCCTTATTGAACTAAAGATCGGATGCCTGCAATTGCATCAGTTGTATTGTTAAAAAAGGAAAAGATTGTTGAAGACAAGGAGCTTGTTATGTTCACATGTGCTCTAACCTTTTTGTTTGTGTACGTTCATATGCATGCAAATGTTGTTCAAATGCGCAAACAATTGCTTCAGTGATGTCCCTTGAAGTAATTTTTCTTGATGTGTTAGGAATGGGACACCTAGGCAACCTTTACTTGTACCGCTTGCTAGGGCGCGGCTGCTGTTTGATCCAGCTCGAGTTCCTCCAGCATCTCTGGAGGGTTTGGAAGAATATTCTCATTGTTGGATTATATATGTGTTTCATTTGAATACGAATCTTGAAAAGCTTTGGAAGCATCCATCTAATTCAAAGTTTAAGGCAAAGGTATGTGGTTCTACTCTATATGGATTTTTTAACCTGATTTGGTCAAAGTATACTTCCCTCCATATAATTTTTATGAAATGATTGGTGGATGGATAGGTTAGAGTACCAAGGTTGAATGGTGGAAAGATGGGAGTTTTTGCTACAAGAACGCCACATCGTCCTTGCCCCATTGGGCTTACAGTGGCAAAGGTAACATTGGATTTTGTAAGGTCATGAATCCACCCTTTCTGGTCAATGGAAGTATGCCTGTGTTTGTTTCAAAACAAGGAGCAGGACTCTTCTGAGTTTTTTATTTGCTAGTAATACCTTGAAAATAGTAAAGCCTCTGATTTTCATAATATTCCCACCCGAAATGCTCTAAGTGGATCTTTTGAGAAACTTTTTCCCATTGTCATCCAGATAGTTGGAGCATTCTCATGCCATAGTTTAGATGCCACATATGCAGGCGATATGAGGCTCTTTCCATTCCACGGTATATTTATATTTTAAATTAAGCAACTACCTGAGGTGACAGGATACCATATTTTGGCAGGTTAGAAAATGCATTTCTCAACCTCTTCGATCTCTAATGGGTGTTCATACTCTTTTTCAAACTTAGATTGAGGCAGTACAAGAACATACAGTTCTAGTTTCTGGCGTGGATCTGGTTGATGGAACTGTAAGTTTTCTTGTGCTCCATTTATTGGTTGACTAAGTGGAAACTCTTTGGTTTCTTTTTGGCACTTTTATGTTTCAGTTTTATTCAACAGCCTGTCCTGGATGTCAAACCTTATCTTCCATACAGTGACAGCATCAATGGAGCAACAGTTCCCACCTGGGTAAAGGTATTCCCATTGTATACCATTTATTTGTATTTCGTTTTTGGATAGTTATCTTCCGTTTGCAACAATGGTAAGTGTGTGAACACACTATCTCCATCATTCAGTAGCTACTCATAATCTTGATTCTTGACTATCTTGTGTGGGACATTTTTGTTTTATACCATTCAAAATCTTGTAATATTTGTCTTTCAATGTGGCTAATTAGCACAATGTGCTAGAAGGTCATTGCCTAGTGCTGGTCCATTGGTGCTAGACAGCTCTAGGGGTAGGCCTAGGCATTGTTTGCACCTAATGGTTACTCTCAGACTTTACCGGGTATCCTCATAATTGACAAGTTCGTCCTTTTCTCCAGTTATTGTATTATGGAGTGAAGTTTTGCTAAGTTGTCATGATTACTGTTACTAGATCCTGGATTTATGCAGACTACTGTATGACGTCATGGTGGGTTAATGATGGCTGTCTTATCTCTGGCAGATCGATTCATAACATACTAGGATACTCTTGTCAAATTTTTTGCATAATTTCTTCTCCAACATGGGGTCTTGATGGGTGAATTTTTCTGAAAATGGCTAGAAATAATCATAAAAAACCTCTTAAGGTAAAATTCATGATTAACAGGAGCTTGGGATAGGAAAAAATTGATGGGACCTTACCAACTTAAGTTCATATCCTAGGACTTGGCACCGATTGTACGTTATTGTGCTGGTGTATAGCTGGTGGGTATGTCCATAGTTGTTAAAAACCTACGATACATGATATGTATCCTACGTTTCGTATAGTCTCCTTCGGGAAAAAATTATGTATTCCACCCCTTGTCCTTTTTATATAGAAATCCTACGGTATGATTGCATATCCTATGATATATACGTGTATCCTAATTCGGTAGCATCCTGTGATTACTTATTGAAAAAAGTTCGGACCTTATTTTAAGAAATGAAACCCCAAATGTATTAATCTAAGCCATTTGATCTAATTATGGCAATATTCAAACCCATCGATAGAAACTCAATTAAAATGTAGGGCTTGAAAGAAGAAAGAACCATACTTCGATCGTATTTTGTCTAAATCATATATGAGCTCTTCTTTTTCCTTTCCATAGCTAGGACAGCAGAAAGTCTTAACGTGATAGACCCCAATTGAGAGACTTTGAATTTTGCATCTTTAAAACTTTTTTAAAAATGTAAGCATGTTTTGTTGTTGTTATTAACTATAACTGATTTTTAATTGTATATTAATCATGGTTAAGTTGTTTAAGCATAAACTAGATGTAGTATTTTTGGCACAAGAAAGTATAGTCCAAAGACTCCAAACAAGCCCAATTGACAAAAAACCCAGACAAAAAAAAGATTATTATATAAATATCTAGTTTCTAGAAATTCTAGAATATTTAGCTTCTAAAAGCTCTAAAATATCCTTGTGTAATTCTAGAATCTATCTTAAAGTTTATCTTGTTTGAAATTATCTTTGTACTAGGGTCTTCCATGGAATAGTATAAATAAGGAAGGGTTTGCTAATACAAATACTCTCCTTCCTTACTCTTGTTTTAATATTTCTCCCTCTTCCAAAATATTATGTTCAACTAAACATTAGAAACTCCTCTTCCAACAAACATATCTTAAGACAAGCGATACGTATTCCGATACAATTTACACAATGAAAAAAACGATACACTATGCCTATCCTGATTTGAAAACACTGGGTGTGTCAATATATTTAGCTTTCCATATTTGTTGAGAATTTAGGTGCCTTTGCCTTTAAATTGGTTAACTATTTAATAACCATTTCCTTGAACATATGTGAGTAGAATTATTATATGTTGGTACATCCATTGTTTTGATAGCAAGTGAAGACTTTGCTTAGAAAGGTAGCACTGTTTCCAACAACAATAACAACAACAATAACATAACCCATTTAGTCCCCAATAATTGGGGGTATGGGCGGGGGATGGATAGGAGACAAACCTAACCTTTGGCAATAAATGCACAAAGTGGCTGCTCCCAGAATACCACTGAAACAGATGGATTGGAGACAGACCTAACCTTTGGCAATAAATGCACAAAGTGGCTGCTCACAGAATACCACTGAAACAGTGGCCCCCCTATACCGTCGCGTTTGCTGCGGAATCATGCCCTCAAATCAAAGACAAAAGGCATCAAAGAGGGCAGACCCAAGAATCATTTTGGTTTATGTTCCTGTGCTTATATTATTTTTCCTGGTAATTTAGATTTAGTTTTTTATATTCTTTTAGGCTGTGTTAGGATCATTCATTTGTGAGGGATTTCTAGTGGTGAAGGAAACATAAAGGAAAATAGAAGAAGATAATGTACTAAAGAATAATCCGTGATTCAATGCAGCCTTAATGTGAACATTATAGGCTCCCTGGATAACTTTTGCTATGTTGTACAGGAGGAAAATCTATTAGCTGTTGTTTCGGTTAACTTCTCTGAGGGCTTCTCCATTGATCTTGCTGACTGTTGGACGAAACTGGTGAGAACTAATTGTTATCTAAGCGAAATATAAAGTGGAAGATGTTTAGTGCATTTTGCAATCAACTTATTGACTGTGATTGTTCTGTCTTGCATGTAATTTGTCTGACCTCCCATTTTGTGGGTATCAGGAAAAGAAGTCTCTCTATGCATCCCCTGACGAATTTCAGAGCTTGATCAAGCAAGTTCTTTCATGGGATATACGATCTCTATCTCAACGAAGTCGGCCTCATAATCACTTAGTAAAGATAGAAAATGGTGATAGAGTTGATGATCCAGATACTATAGGTTTGGTTGACTACTTAGATGATACAACTTTCGACAACAGAGGTGAAAGAATTTCTCTTTCATCTGGTGGCATAGTTTATCACCTAACCTTAGAAGGCCTGGATGTGTCCTACAGAATTGATTCTAATGGCAATGTTCTTGTTGAGAAAGTCATGCTCTCTTCTCATATCCTAGATACAAGCACTGGATGTCTGTGACATGAGAACCAAAAAGGTATGGTTTACAGCTGTTTAGGACCCATTTTGTTGTTTTAGTGCTTACGATTCTTCTTATATTTGGCAACTTCTTGTTTCAGATTCATCTTTTGGTTCATCTTTGTGTGCGTCGGCACATGTTTGTGTATGAATGGATCAAGATCGTCAAAAAAGTACTCTATTATAATTAGAAGCTTTATTTGCAGGATGTGGTTCTCACATTAGTGATCTAAGGCTCGTTTGGAAATCATTCATTTGTTCAGGTATTAATACAGGGCAGTTATTCAAGTGAAGGAATGTAGACTATGTTTCCTTTCTCTTGGTAAATCCCTTACATGACCTTAATGGTGAACATTAAACAACATCATGTAGAAATAGATCTAAATCTAAATGGAAAAAAATCAAATCACAAGCCATATCCATGTGTACAGTTTACACACACACATTATATAATGAACAAATATGTAGATATAAGGATAGGAATTCTTATATCGGGGGAAAGGGGGGAAATCTCTTTAAAGAAAGGGTAATCCTATAATCCATACAACTGCAAAAATTATGCATTACATGAAGCGTAAATATTTCAGTTGCAAATAGTTTTATGCTATTTGTTCCTTGCTCCTAGCAAGGATGTTTGAGATTGGCCAAACTATTGTTTTCTTGACTTGCTTCAAATGGGGATGTGTTAACAAACTCAACAAGAAAGGGAGTGCACCACAATCAATTACATATTGAATTTAAAAGTTTGTCCCTAATGCAATATTCCCAATAATCCATGTAGTCCATTCAGATTCAGATCTATTTCTACATGATGATGTATAATTTCGCTTTCATCGAGACTATTTGGGACTATTGGGAATATTTCATCGGGGACAAACTTTCAAATTCAGTATGTAATCGATTGTGGTGCACTTCCCTTCTTGTGGAGTTTGTTAACGCATCTCTATTTGAAGCAAGTAAAAAAAAAAAACAATAGTTTGGATTGTCTCAAACATCCTTGCTAGGAGCAAGGAATAAATAGCATAAAACTATTTGCAATTGAAATATTTGACGCTTCATGCTGTGCAAAAATTTTGCATTTGTAGGGATTGTAGGATTACCATTTTTTTAAAGAGATTTCCTCCCTTTCCCCCGATATATGAATTCGTATCCGTATATCTACATATTTGTTCATTATATAATGTGTGCGTGTGTAAACGTGTGCACATGGATATGGCTTGTGATTTGATCTTTTTCCATTTAGATCTATTTTTGCTTGATGTTGCATAATTTCACTTTCATCGAGACTATTTTGCTTATTTTAGGGATTTTGATTGTTTTCCTTTATCAATTCGATGTTTTTGTACTGGGTGAAATTTGTTGCTTGCCATCGTGTAGTGGGGTGATCTCTTCCATTCGTGCGGATTTTCCTTCTGTGCTTGATACTTAAATGATGTGGGAAATGTGGATTTGATACTGTGGGTGTGGTGCTGCATTTTGATTTCACGAAGTTTATCTATTTCATTCGAGGTGTGGTTATTTGCTGATTCTAGGTTTAATTATTTATGAAAATAATGGTTCCCCAATTGTCTGTGATTTGTTTGTCCAAGATCTTCAGACCTTTTCTCACAGAGATATGTAGTAAATCTAAGGTTGTCGTATGTACCAAACAGATTTTATTGTTCAAATTGTTCTATTTTATTCAAGAACTAAGCTATGCTTAAATTTGGGCCGGGCCTCCTATTACAGATGAGATTCTTCACCTTCTTTTGTATGTGTCATTCTGCTGCTGAGATGACCCTATTTTTTTGGTGTTTTTTGAAGACCACCAACTGGATCCATAAGTAGTGAGTCCCAAACTTACGAGGTTGGTATGCCTATATCGATCATCTTTTTGATTGGCTAAATTTATATACTCCAAGAATTAAGCTCCGCTTGATCTAGGCCTTCCATGGTTGACGGAACCCTTCAGTCATATTAACCAAGAGGTCACAGTTCCATTTGATCATTAGGAACGTTCTAGGTGCCAGCAAGCAAACGGGCCCTTTAGGCTTCTTCGATCTGCCGAGCTGTCAACATTATCTGTGTTTGCTGACCGGTCCCTCCGGCGTCACCTATTGGCAAGGTGCCCTGGAGGTTTCATGGTCTATTTTATGTTTCTAAGGGGAACTGGTAGAGCATTTCAGCCCCAAGCTGAGTGCTCGGCCTTACAGGTAACATATAAATACTCCTATTTCACTGTCTACTGTCTCTTTCATGCCTGGATCTACGTTGTGATAAATTTGATTGTGATAATACTTTGTATGTAACACTTTGTTTATTTTTTTGGGTTTCCTTTTGCATGAAGTCGTGGTTCGGTCTTTATTTAGCGCTCTCTATGGATGGGATAGAGAGCTTTATGTACCAAACTATTTTTTGGTGGAATGCGAAATGTGATTGTGATATGTACCTACTTGAATTTTATTAATAGGCACTTGCCAATTTTTATTCGTTCACTTGTGAAATAACCAATTAACTCCTTTAGTAGTTATGCTTTTTATGCAATCCAACAAACTAAAGCAAAAGCTCTTTTTCATATCCATGCCATCATCTCATGCGCCTGATAATTGTCTTATTTGATACTATTTTTTCTATTATCTTTTCAAACTACATTATGTTTGTCATACGCTTTTTAACAACAAAACTAATTGTATTAAATTGAAAGATCTAAACAGTTTAAAAATTCCGTCGGAATCCAAATAATAAGACAAAAAATTTGAGACTGAAAAGAGTAATAATAATCGCCATCTTTGAGGTGTGCTAGCTCAGATATCACTGAAGCTTTGGCAATACACGAGGGATGCAATTAGGGTTGCAGTTAGGACTGTATCCCGTAGTACCGGACAGTAATTCTCAGTCATTGATTAATATGCTTATTGTTCAAGTGGAGTTCAGTCAAGAAGTTAGGGTCGTTCTAAGTTTATCTCGTCAATTTTTGAATTTGGTAGCACATTTGTTGGTTGGGAAAAGTTTAGTTAGGATGGGGGATAGTCGGTGGACTGAGTCCCTCTCGCGTGGTTGTTTGATCCCTTGTCTAGGGTTGGGTATTCCTCTTGACGTATCTCTTTGTTGAGTAATAATATAATCTGTTATCGTTTTGATAAATTTTATTTTTTTTTGCATATAATAACAAAAAGCTATATGTGATCATCTTTATATTTGGCATGATCGAGGGAACATTTATAATTATCCTTTCCTAATATTTCTTTTTTTGTTTTTTAAAGAACATTTTCTGTTGTGCCAATAGATTCCAACATTATCCCACTCGATCGATGGATTAGTTAGTTGGGGGGCCCTAATCTTTTCTTTATATTAATTTATAGTTATTTTATAGGAATAATTAATAGTGGATATATATAAATTGGAATAAAGTCAAGTTAATTATAAGACATAGTCCCTACCAGGCTACCATCTCAAGAACCATGCCACTCAACTCAAGTGTTTCTATTCCTCTAATGTGCAATGAGGGAACCGGATTTGATTGCAACAGCTATTTCTTGTTTAATTCGATTCGCTTCATTTCGTTACAATAACAACAATTTGCATGCTGTTCTATTGATCACTGTTTTATCACCTGACTTTGTGTTTTACTTTGAAACATTTTTATTTCTTTGACGAGCAAAAAGCAGCTAAGAGAACCGACGTTTTCTAATGCTCCGACCCTAAAGCTTGCAACTACTCATTCCGTAATGTACAAAATACGTACATGTGGAACTGCTTCAATTGGAAATAACTAAAAATTTATTTGATCCAAAACTAATGCAGCTGTTATGCAAATTGTGTATTAATTTATATTTAAGGGCTTAATTAACAAGAAAAGAAAAGCATCTTGAGAAATGAGATCGAGCACCCAAAAGCAATGATGGTTTGGTGGTAACCCACTTCACAATCGATCAATTAATTCGTTAAGCATCCAATAGAGGTGGTGGTAATCCCAATTAGGAAAAGTAGCCACTAGTTAATTCTCATTGTGAAGTTAATTATTGGATACGCAAATAAAGTTATTCTTAAGGTTATCTATAGTGTAGTATTTGATTCATTTAAAACATCCTAATTCCTCATATGGCATACGTTTTACGTATATATATTCGGACATGTTAGGAACACAATTACCGAGACACAACTTTGAATAGAGCCGCTCACATACACTTGTCTTGTGCAATATATATGTATGTAAGGGATTGTGTTCGGATGGGCATTTTTAATATTTATGTTAATTAATGTCGTGATTAGTATAGATTCCGCACCTCACGAGATAAAGCTAGTTGAAATTAATGTGCATGTTTCTTTTTATTTTTTTATTTTTTTTTCTTGTGTGTGTGGACACTGTGATAATACATGGTGTTTGCTTGTATACAACTCCGATTAATATCTATATAAACCTTCTCACACGTGGCTGTGTTCTAGAAACCGTACTGAATAATCAGACATCCTGGTGGAAGTTACATGTAGACCCCACCTCACTCTCACCCTCACGAACCCCGTGAGAAGCAACAGAAAGTATTTACTTAGCGTGTTCCAAGTAAATTAATGAGAGGAGAGAGAGAGAGAGAGAGAGAAAGAAGGGGAGATGTTCTGGTTGCAAGCTCAGCATTGCATAAAGTTGCAGTTGCAAAAACTGAAATGGTTAATGTAGAAAATGGGCAAGTTTGATTTGCGGGGACCGAGTAGGGGTACACAAGTTATGGTACAGAAAACGTACAGAATCGTTTATTGTTCTTAAAATATTTTTTCGAGCGGTCCCACCAAATTTTAATTCAATCGAACAGTTGAACACTTTCAACCATCCGATTGAGTTGAAATTTGGTGGGGCCCCTCGGAAAAATATTTTTAAGAACAATGAACGGTTCGGATTACTCGTGTGTGACCCAAAAGTAGGTCTCCGAATGTCATCGGTACGTTTTTTGTACCATGACCTCTGTATCCGTATCTTTACCGGATTTGCGGTGGCAAGCAAGGCATAAATTAATGAAAGTTTATTTGTGTGTTGTAATGATCATTCAATTTTTTTGGAGTACCGTCAGATTGTGTCTTAACGGGTCACCATATACTTATGCAAGAGCTACACATTTGGATGTGGTGAATGGTGATTTTGAACTTACTTGACCAAGTTATGAATTCTATATCAATGTTAAAGAGTTTAATAGTGGTCTAACCAAAACTTAAAACATCTCCAACTAGTGTATTAGTTAGCAGTGTGCGTTAACAAGAACCAAATTGATAAGTCTTTTCGAAGTTTTAATGGGAGAGTAATCTTATTTTTTAGTGTGTGATAATTTAGGAGCTTCTTATAGTGTGTCAAGTTTAGAGAACCACTTAGCACACATCGAGAGGAGAGAGAGAAAGGGGCAGAGAGAGAAAAAAAAGAAAGAATAGGACCCATCATTACGTAATAAATATGTATATTTTAATATATTTAGCTTGTTTTGGAACATACTTTCTATCGGAACATTTGAGGGATAATGGTTGTGCTTGGTTTGGTTTTGAGTTTTGGTTTTTGTAATGATTAGAGGGAGAAATAGGAGTAATAATTAAAAAATAGGTATTAATGATTAGAGAGAGATAGAGAGAAAAATAAAAATATTATTTTAAAATATGGGTAATAATTGAATAATGATTTAGAGAACCGGTTCTTAAGAACCCAAACCAAACAAGGCCGTCTGTTTTCCCAGTATGTAACATCACGTGACAAGCAATACATTTTTTTTTTTGTTTATTTACCATTCCTAAATATTGCAATTTGCAAATCATTATAATATGGCCACGGCCTTATTTTGATTACAATTATACGGAGTATATCATCTTGAGCTAGACTCAACATTCAACAAGTGGAACCAACAGCCCCTTCCTTCATATGATCATTCGAGTATCCTATGAGTTTTCACCTCTTTTATCACGTGCATGTCATCTTTGCGTCGGGATCGGTGCTAGTTTTTCATCTTTTATATTTCATGCAAATGGGGCCAACATGCATGTTATTCGATCTGAGTTGTTCGAGCTCGAATCGCATTTTATTCAAATAAAATTCAAATCGTTCATTGCCAAACAAATCCGAGCCGTCTATTGCCGAGCACAGACGGTCCAAATTGGGACTACATGAATGCTGTCCCTTTTAGGGAACACCATCCCCCAATTCATTCATAATACTTAGATTTTTTATTTTCTCTCTTCTTTCTCTCCAAACCAGGTAAGAAGAGGGAAAAAGCTTACTTTTCCTTCACTTTCCTCAAGTTCCAAACACACTCTAAGGATTTTTGGTGATTGATGGATGGTGTCCCATGCATAAAAGTTTTATTCTTTCCATCAAAAGAATACACTAAAAAAAGAATAACTACAAAAAAATTGAGCTTTAGTGACAACAACGTATCACTAAAAGTGTGTTGCTAAAGGCTATTTATTAACAACTTTTTGTACTAAGTTGTCACTAATTAGTGACAACACACTAAAAAATTGTCACTATATCTTTTAACAAAATACTTTTAGCGACAACCTAATTACAAAATCTGTCACTAAAGATCAATCTTTTTTAGTGATCTAAAATCAACATGGAAAGCAATGTGGGTTTGTGATGTCATTAATTTATTCCATACTTAAATTTCTTACTTTTTGCATTTTTTTAATTATGACCAAAAAACATACTCCCTCCGTCTCAATTTAAGTGTTTCCTTAAGGAAATATGTATTTTCTTGGACATAAAAAAATATATTTCCATACAATTTTTTTCGCCCCAAATTAAAGTGCTCAAAAGAATATAAAAAAATTATAAAGAGAGACATTTTTTTGGGGTTTGAAAATGCTCAAATTCTTGAAGGCTACGTTTAATTCGCGGACTAGTCCTTGGATTGATAGTCCTGGAATATTTGTCTTGAGACTAATTTAATCATAAATCTTACACAATCCCGTGTTTGATTCATGTATGATTAATATAAAGATATCTCCTGGTTTGGCTTATCCCATGCATGTTTGGTTCTATCATTAAATTTTGAGATAAATTTCAGGACTATTTCTCTTTCTCTCCCCTCCTATCTCTCACAAAGGCAACGTAAAAAAACAACTCGTTACAAACAAGTTCTTGAAACCATATATAAATTGAACCATTTTGTGCATTACTTGATTCTTCATTCCCAAAAGTTTGTCCAAAAAAAAAAAATTATCCTAAAAATTACAAATAAGTTATCTTATCCCGGCCGCCTAATCCCTGAATCAAACAAGGCCTTAATTCTCTAAAAATTATGGAAAAATAACATTTCCAACCCTCAAAATTTTCTATCTTCTTCCCAAGATCATTTTCACTGACCATACGCTTCACTTCCATGCATGTTCTTTTCTCAATTTTGCAAATTATAGTACTTCATTTATGAGAAAGTTTGCAAGAAAATAGGTATTATTAATAAAAAATTAGAAAATAGGTATATTAACAAAAAATTAAACTTAGTATTTATGGAACAATAAACATTTTTAACTTCCCGCAAATTTTTTATCCTTTTCTCGAGATCATTTTCACAAACCATACACTCCACTTTCATGTTCTTTCCTCAAAATTTACAAAATTATACTTTATTTATGAGGGAGTTTCCAAGAAAGAACTAATTATAAGTTAAACTTAGTAGTTTGTTCACATATAAAGAACAAGACAACCTTGTTCGTTTCTCCGTTTAATTTTAGTTTTAGTTTTGATGACATCATCATTTTCTTTATTTTTCTCTCTATCTCTATCTACTCATTACACTTACTGATATCATCAAAACTAAACTAAACTAAACTATCTAACCAAACACAACTCATATATCTATGCCATCCACCTTTATAATCAATGATCCAGATTTTAGACAACATTCTACAGGTAAAATAAACTTATCTTACCAGTCCTCTTTTTTTTTTACTAAGTAGAATAAGTTGCTTCATGTCACGTGTTTGAATCATGAATCTACGAATTATAGAAGAAATGTGAAATAGGAAAAAAAAAAAAACCTGAAATGAAATTTTAAAAGAAAAATTTATCGATTTTGTAGAGTTCATTGCTTCCTGGTCAGTGGGCCCACTATCAACAAAGTCAGTATTGCTAAAATACTGGAGTAACTAAATTAACTTTTTAAAATAATACTAGTGCACTTTTGATGCCGTTAGGCGAAATGTCTCATCAACAAATTGTATGAATCTTGTTCCGTAGTTGTACCGTGGGCAAATGTATTGTACGTCAGATATGCTAATGCCTTGTTTGGCAGCCAACCCACCATTAAATGATTCGAACTGTCTCACCTCTGGATTAAGTATGGAATAAATTAATGACATCGGCAACCCACTTTCCTTTCCATGTTGAATTTAATGTATTCTTTCATAGAAAGAATAAAACTTTTATGCATGGGAAACCATCAATCAAAAAAAAAAAAAAAAACTCATTACTACTATACACATGATAGTAAAGGATGAGAAAACTAGCACTACCTCAAATGTTCGGCCAATTTTTCAGTAGTATGGGAATACAGACACATGTGGTGTTCCGAATCACTCTAGAACCACACATTTATATGAGTTAATACACTTAATAGTGAACTCCACGAGAATATATGTGTGTGTAAAGTGTTCCAGAGAACCATGTGACAATTTTGACTATTGAATGATTTTACTAGATGTTTTGATATCGTTCCACTAAAAATGTTTTTAGAATAAATTGAATTTTCATAATTTTTTATGTGATGTATTGTTAATTGTGAGAGAATAACGTGCCTTAGTTTCTAGAAAAAACTGTTTTTGGTTGTTGAACAACTCTTTAATTCTCTCAACAACACTAGGAACACAATCATTTGGACACAACCTCAAACACAACCCCACACATACACATGGGTCTCGCATATTAAACGTGTGTGAAACCTACATATAGGTGAGGAATTGTGTCCGGATAGTTGTATTCCTAGCATTTTTATAATCCTCTCAAAATTATGAATAAATAAAAACTTCGACCTGCAAAATTTCTATACTTTTTCCCAAGATACACTCCACTTTCATGTTCTTTCCTCACAATTTACAAAACTATACTTTATTTATGAGAAAGTTTCCGAGAAAACATTAATTAAAAATTGCATTTAGTGTAGTTATTTTCAGATATTAAGAAGAAGACAACCTGGCTTTAATAATTGAAGAGAAAATTTATCAAGAACACGAGCTAAGTGTTTGATTCTTCGTAGTTTTCATGTTCTAAAACTCACGATATAGACTCCTACACGACTGCCACAATTCAATTAACACTCTCTCATATATAAGTGGGGTTCACACACAATTATGAGGTGAGCTCTACACGTACGCGAGGAGTTGTGATTGGATAATTGTGTAGTTAGTATTTTGAGAATTTTGTGGGACCAACCAATAATGAATTAAACTTTAAAGCGGCCTATAAATTTGATTCCTAAATAAAAAATTTAAATATAAACGCAGCAAACTGCCCCCGAAGCAAACTCTCGCTATAAAATCCCATCTTTACCTTCCCAATCCACTCCATTCCTCTCCCTCTGGTCTACACACACCACTACTGGTCTTTTGAAAGCCATAACATTTTTCCTCTAAAAGTACTTCAGCATAAAATGATGAACGGAGTCGGGGACGCTCCTCTGGCACCAATCCCGGCTGTGGTGCAACGGTCGCCGTGGCACTCACCGGTACCGTACCTCTTCGGCGGTCTGGCAGCGATGCTGAGTCTCATCGCGTTTGCACTCTTAATACTTGCTTGTTCTTACTGGAAGCTCTCCGGCCACCTCAGGGACGACGACAACAACAACAACAACTCTTCCGAAAGAGACATCGAGCTCGGCCGAGCCGATACGAACGAGAAGACCAAACTGCCCCCCGTGTTTGAAGAGAAAATTCTGGTGATTATGGCTGGACAAGTGAACCCCACGTTCTTGGCCACACCCGTTTCGAGTAGAAACTGCTCTTTTGGGAGTAGCGTTCACTCAGGTGGTGAAAAGGTTGATGATGTACCGGACGGTTGTGATCCGACGGAGAAGAGGAAAGAGGGGAGTGGAGATCAGGTGGGGCTAGGGAACATGGAAAGCCATGAGGCCGAGGATCAGGTCCTTTGATTTGTTTGGCCGTTGTTCTTGATTAGGCAGACTAGGTCGGGTTGCAAGGTGAAAGAGAACCAGGATTGTCCCCATGGATCATGCTGTTTCTTTTCCTTTTTTGAAATGTAGGAAAATGTGAATATCTTTTTGGAGATGATAGAAATGGAAGAGTTGAGCTGTCTTTTTGCACAATTTTGTGATTCTCTTCTCGTATTATCTTTTTTTTTTTTTTTTAAAAATAAATTGATTCGTAAACAAAATTGCATAAACATATGCGCAGAATGACCCCAAAGTGTGACTATAATACATAATTTATTGTTTCTAAATGGTGTCCTAACACTTTATTCACTATATATTTATATGAGTTCTACACACTTCGTATTGAGTTCCACAAAAATGTATAGTTGAGAAGCGAGTTCGGACATCAACACGTGAAGTGCCCCAAGACCACCCAATAATTGTTCCACACTTCACACCTTAGTTCATGTAGAGCCAACACAATTATCTTTTTTCTTCACCAATTAATATTGTTTTTTAAGGATGTCTAATAAAAACAATTTTTTTCAAAAATCGAGACGTCATTCTCTCACAATACATCACATAAAAAACGTAAAAAACCAATTTATTAAAAAAAAAACAACCTTAATGGAACACCTCTAGCCCTAGGATTTAACGAAATTAATATGTAACCGGAATGTGTAAACAACAGTTGTTACATGAATTGCATATTCATTGGATTTGGACAACAAATTTTCAGAAAATTTTGATGATTACATCACAGATGTGGTATATGTTAGTAATTTCCTCATTAGAGGTTTAACGGTACTACTTATTCTATGAATCAAATACAATCCTAGAATCGGAACATCATTCCTTTACTAGAAGCATCCTTTATGCTCCATCTTCTTCTTCTTCTTCTTTTATTTATTTATATATCGGAAAGTCCAGACCAACTTGCACGCACCTCGACTAATTTCCGGCCCCTAAAGTTAATGACCGTCAACTAGAGAAACCCCCAAGTGGCCTCAAGTTTTGAAATATTTGACTTCCGCGGGACTCAAACTTATGACCTCATAAAAGACAAACACTTGTTTCTTTCTCATGCTCACTTGGGTTTAGGTTATCCTTTGATATCTTCACTTTTGAGTATATATGGGCATTAATTCTATCTTTATCCAAAACTAGCTTAGATGCCTTGGATATGACGTCGTTGGAGTGTTATTCCCTCCAATTCAAATCTTTATTTGATTAGATTCTGACTCTCGATGCACCTCATTTTGTTACTCAATTAACCCCATTTGTGTGAAGTGGCGTCATCTCTAACCAATAGTAGTATATATTGGGGAACAAAAATGTCCCAAAACCACAAGTTAGTCGCTGTAGAAACAGCTTATAACTGTTGGAATAGTTTTTTTTTTTTTTTTTTTTTGTTGTTGTTAGAGACAGTTTGAAGGCTTGTGAGTTGTGACTTTGGGGCAGCGTCTCGGACTAGTCGATAAAGCCCGGACGTCGGTTTCCCAAAAAAGAAAAACAAATTTGCATATCAAAAAGCATTTGGGTTTAATCTCCTTTTGTGTAGAAGCAGATTTATAGATAGCCTAAGGCTGAGATTCATTCTATCTTCGGAGACGATTTGCCAGTAACCCGGAGCCTACCAATCTGGTAGGAGCTAATAACTTCACAAGGAAATCGATTCCATGTCATTTTTTGCAAAATTCTTAAAGCATCTGGCAACTAAGTTTTTCAATAATTACGGATTGAATTGCATGCAAATGACATAATTCGCTAGTAAATCTATTGGATTTCTCCTCACCGACGACTCATAGAAGCTTCTATCTATGCGCATTTCGTGTTGAGTTTTTTCTATGGTCTTATTGTTGTCATTGTCACACTCCAAAGGTACGTTGAAAATTTTAAGATTCTAACTAAGTGATTGTCATTCCTTTAAAAATAGTAGTAGTCGTAGGTAGTAAAACAGAACCACGCACACTAAAAACAGAGGGAGAGAGATATGCGGCACACAGAGAATACACTTCCACAGTATTAGTAGGACCTTTTGATTTTAAGAGAGAAATCTCAGTACCGCCACCGATTAAGTTTGAAACAATAAGCACAGTAGTCTCTGCTCACTTTTAGCTAAGGCTATGCATGCCAACAAAACTGGTGTATATGCCAGTGAAAATGAAGAAGCCGACGATTGTGGTGCACATTATGCTTGAATGGTGTCGTATCATTACCTTTCGACAACTATGGATCACAGTCCAACAATGATCATCACTCGAGCAATATTTCTGGTCCATTCTTCATCAACCCAATAAGGCACGAAATTGGAAGCGATGAAAAACCAAAGGAAGGAAAGAAAGGATTCAAAGACAAAGTTAGTAGTTGGATTTTAGTAAAAATAACTGTCAACAACCTCATGATACTGTGAAAATTGAAAACACCAATGGAGCTAAGTTCATTATCTATTACATATATGTGGTTGTACCTGTCTTCTTGACATAACATGATTTGCTTTGAAGGCCCAATAGGTTAGTATTTGTTTTCTGGTGCTGGTTGTGTAGCTAGGTATTTGCACCACGTGGTGACGTCCCATATCATCCACAGATACGTAAAGGCAAACATTGTGTTATTGGATTCGAATTTCAAACCACTTGTCGCGGATTATGGTTTTGCATATTAAACTAATTCCAGAGGGTCATAGCCTCATGACTACCTGCGGGCACCTTTTATTTTTTATCAGAGCATTAAGGGTACGTTGGGGTGCCTAGCACCAGAATACTCAATGTGGGGCATAGGCAAGCATTTTCCTTGCTAGAGATCAAAAGCTGATATGTAACGACGATAGTTAAAACCTTTTCCTGAAGGACATTGAACAGCAAATTTGGTATTTATTCTATTGATAATGCAAAAACAAGGTTGGTAAACATCAACTTCATCATATACAATTTGTACAAATCACGGCCTTCTCAACCGACACCACCAAGTTCCCTTTCATCTATTTACGAAATAAGGTAAAAAGAGAACTACTCCCTAGTTTATTCAGAAAGAAATTGAAAAATTTCTTAGTTTGAGTTTTTTTCTTCTTTCTTTTTCCCTTTGCGGAATCTCAATATAAGTTGTGAAGATGAAGGCTCTCCTTGTTGCCTACGAGTGACAAAACAGTGGCAGCGATGTGTTTGGAAGTGAGTCCAGCCTCTTCCATCTGGTCTCCATGTGCTCCATGGTCCATGTATCTGTCTGGAAGAACCATAGCTCTCCACTGCATGCACCATCCAAACAATCCCATTTATCAGTAATTTCATGTTTATACGTATCCATTTGGATTGGGTGGTTTGAAGGGGTAAAAAAGGGAATAGTGAACGAGGTGATCTAATAAGAGAAGGATTATTACCTTGAGATTTCCATCAAGTAATCCATTCAAACCCAAGTAATGGGAAACATGAGAGCTGAAACCTCCAATGGATCCTTCTTCCACAGTGATAAGAACCTCATGCTCTTGAGCTAGTTGTCTTATCAAATTCCCATCAAGAGGCTTGCAAAATCTTGCATCGGCCACAGTTACTGAAATGTCAAGCGTTTGAAGCAGCTGCGCTGCTGATAGACAGTTTTGGACTATTGTTCCGTAACCCAAAATGGCCACCCTGCTTCCCTCTCTTAACACTCTTCCCCTTCCAACCTTTTTTAAACAAATCACAGTTAGCAAAAAGAAAGCAAAACTAAACTACAAGTATGGATTCCTCGATTGTGTTTAATGTAAATAAGAGTTTGTCCATACATCTCTAGATCTGTATAATTGTAAACATGCAAGTATATATGTACCAAGACATCTAAAGGTTAACTGCGCTTTACATGCGGAAAGAAAACAGAAATTCTCATGTTGCCCCTGAAACGTTAACATTTCACTAATGTTGTCCTTGTACTACTATAGTTTTGTCTACCGGTAGGGCTGTAAATGAACTGGGCCGTTCGCAAACTATTTGAGGCTCGATTCGGTAAGATCTCGTTCGAGTTCAATTTGTCTACTAAACGAACTGAACTTGAATCTCAATATTAGGCTCGTTTCATAAATGAGCCGAACTTGAACCCAAGTGAATTCAGCTCGGTTAGGCTCGCGAACCTGAGGTCAAAATGTAATTAATAATACTTTAGGGGTCTACATATAAATATTTTATAGTTGAGAAACTTGTATGTAATTTGTTCTTCTTTATCCCTAACTAGAGTACTCTACTATGAACATATGAGTTTTATCCCTAATTAGAGTACTCTATTTAGTTCTCAATATTTTTTTTATCTTGTTCTTTTTCTTTTGATTTCTTGATTATTGTGGTAGATTTGTTTATTGATTATTGTGGTAGATCTACATGTAACATTATTTTGAAGCATATCTCTTTTCCCTCTTAGTTTGTGTTCAAAATTGCTAACGAGCCCCACCGAGCTTGATTCGAGCTTAAATTCGGCTCGGTTCGGCTCGTTTGAGTTTAACGAGCCCTACTGAGCCAAGCCTGAGCTTTGAAATTTTTTCACGAGCCGAACTCGAGCCCACTTATCTAGGCTCGAATCGAACCCGAGCCGAACTCGAGCCTAACTCATACATTAATGAACTGATCCCGAACCTCATAAGGTTCGGCTCGTTTATAGCCCTATCTACCGGTCTAGTCTAGTTGGTAATTCCTGTAAGTTTTCTGACAAAGAACTGCATTGTGACACTAATAGGATGGCCATAGCGAAAAAAGGATGACAAGCTTCAACAAAAATGCCTTAAGAGAGGTTTGTTTATAGTTGTCCATAATTAAGCTATAATAAATTTACCTCCAAAGGGATGCCTTTGTTGTTCGGTGGAAGAATGGAGCCGATGCCGTTGCCTCTAGGGTACCTAAAGCAGCTAGGCCTATCATCAATGGCTGCAGCTGTGGCCACCATGTGCATGAGTTCAGCCTCACAAGAAGGAGCCATAACCACCATGTTTGGTAAACAGGCCATGAAAGTGGTGTCAAATGCTCCACAATGGGTAGGACCATCTGCACCAACAAGGCCGGCCCTGTCCATTGCGAATCTCACCGGAAGCTTTTGAAGATCCACATCATGAACTACCTGCACCACCATCAACAATCCCATGGTCATCAGCAACTACTTCAAGTTCTGAGGTAATAACTAACAAACACAAAAAATGCCAGAAATGGAAAAGGATTGAAATGCCTGATGTAAAGGGACATCTCTATTGTTCTTAACGAATTTAATTTTCTTTGAGCAAAGTAGCGCAAAAGACGTGCAAAAATAAAGCGCGTTGTAATAAACAGATCTAATAATAATAATACAAGTTAACTGAATCGTCAGATTTAATAATAGTGATGTTCACCTGATCATAACCTCTTTGAAGAAAAGAAGAGTAGATGGCACAGAAGGGCTTGAGACCTTCAGTGGCTAGACCAGCAGCAAAGGTCACAGCATGTTGTTCCGCAATTCCAACATCAAAACATCTTTCAGGGAAACGCTTCTGGAATAGATTTAGCCCAGTTCCTCCACCCATTGCAGCATGAATGGCTATAACCTTCTCATCTCCCTTTGCCTCTGCAATTAAGGACTCTGCAAAGTACTGAGTATAGGAAAGGGTCTTTGGTTTGGTCTTGAACTGCTTCCCTGACTTTGGATCAAACTTCACCACTCCTATAGAAAACAAAAACAATCCACTAAGCCAAAAGGTCCAAAATGAATATATCCCACTGAAGTATAAGAAGTGATAGTAGAACACAATTAGAACAATTCTTGACTAAAGCATAATTCGAAAACTTACACATAATCCTCTCAAATATATCCCACTGAATGACTTCATTTTTGTCTACGAGAACGATATCAATTTATTGTGTAATATGCCTATGCAATGGTTATCCAATCAATACAATCATATATATGTACATATTTATAGATAGATACGCACCGTGCATTTTATCAGCAGCAACTTCAGCTGGAGCATAGCCTTTTCCTTTCTCGGTTATAATGTGGATAAGAACTGGACCAGGTGCAGGCAAGGCCTTGACCTTCGTCAAGATATGAACTAGGTCTTCCATGTTGTGGCCATCCACAGGGCCAATATAGTACAATCCAAGTTCCTCAAATAAGCAACTGTCTGATCCAGAAATTGCCCCTCGCACAAATGAATCGACTTTAGCTGCGATTTTATGTGTCTGGCTTCCCATTTGCTTTGTGACGCCCTGGCAATTGATCGGAGATCGATAGGTTAGTTTCTTGTAGCAGAAGACGAGCCGTTTAATTATAAGAACAAAATGGTGGAAAAGTTGTTGAAAGTGAGGGAGTTTGTTGATGGGAGGTTGGTTTTTTTTGGTGGTAAATTAACCAATATATTGAAGCAAACAAACTCGGAACATAGGGAATATCTAGCCCAATAATACAAAGCAAACTCCTAACAAACTAGGAGATCAAAACAAAACAAACTGAAACATCAGGACTGAAACATCTACACAGGGCGAAACACCCTAGAACTTAGATTCCGGGTGCAAACTACAAGCCTAGAAGCAGCACAGTTCTTCAAATTCCTCCAAGAGCTCAAGCAGGCACGGACCTCCTCCACAATCAGAGCACCCAAAGTGGGGGCAAGCATACTGATACCTTGAAAATGTCTCCTATTACGTTCCCTCCAAATATTATAGATAGCAGCCGTCATACATAGCTTGTACACGTGGCTGGAGACTGAGTCATTGTTCCTATGACCCATCGCCCAATCCACCTCACCAGCCAAACCAAAGCAAGGCTGCGCCACATGGTTCAACTGAGGGAGGTTGGTAGTTGCCAGAGGTGTCGCCGGAGAGACCAATTATTCCATGGTATTGGGCACCATGTGGCGGTCATAGAATAATTACTCACTCGTCACCAGGGTAGTCGTAGACTCGTAGTAGGGGTGGCCAAAAAATTTCAACAAATTTAATAGATATGCAAATAGGGTAGTTGACATAGGCACAAGAGTCTTGCACTCAGCAGTAAGCACCGCATAATTTGTAGTAATTCTAATTAATTTTGGGTTGGATATAAAGTTTCCAATCTCCACATATTAAAACAATTCACAACCCACAATTACAAACCCCACAAAGTGCTTCACGATGAATTTATATTTTGCTTGTGTAGTGGGCCATTTGTGTGCGAGTGGTGAGGTACAAAGAAGAAGATAAGAAAGATGGCATTGAAGAGAGATGGGTCCAAAGCCAAGTATTAATTCGGAACTTAAATGGGGAGTTGGGCAGTACCATTGATTGGTATGGCTGAGTTGAATTTGTGTACAAATGTATTGTTTATGTGTTGTATTGTTGTGCGGGAAGTGAAGAGAAAAAGAAAAGAGAAAAGGCAGAGAGAAACTGTAGTGTTTCATGCAAGTGTGTGAAATATGTGAGAGTTGTGTTGGTACTTTTATGCAAAGTTGAATAAATGTACTAGGGTTGTGTACTTGTGTGTGAATTTTCTCTTATTTCCCATCAATTTCATGCTCGAATTTTAAATTATAAATGGAATTCTAAGATCCATGTTTGGGTCTCCCCTCTACATAAATCTTAGTTCCGTCCCTAGGAAGAGTTGGATTGTTTTTCTAATATGGTTTGCCCTAGAAGGGGAGGAGAAATTACTTTAGCGGCTTCACGTAGTTGACGGAGCTTTCGACTTGACTGAAGTTTGGTGAGGGTTTTGCTCAGGGCTCCAACCGGAGGAGCGGGGCCGTCAACGGTGGCTGTGGGCAGAGAAACCTGACCGTTATCGTTCAATATGATGATGAGGTTGCTTTCAAGATATCCTGCGTTGTTCATGGCTTCGTATGCTTGTCCGGCCGTCATTGCTCCGTCGCCTATCACCGATATTACATGGTTGTTCTTCCCTAGCAAGTCCCTTCCCACCGCCATCCCTGAGAGATGTAAAATTAAATTAGTACTTCCTCCCTCTCTTTTTTAGTGTCAAACATTTTTATTTTGGATGGTCTCTTAATAAATGTGTGTTTTGAAAAAAATAATAGGTAAAAATTTATACAATTACCATTTAGTCCTTTAAAAAATTATTTGATAAAGAGTTAATGAAAAAAAATCTAACGATGATGTTTCTTTAATACGTTGAATTTACTAAGCAACACATTTAAAAATTGGGGGAGTATCTTAAAGGGATTTCAAACGATGATACCTTAAGAATTTCGATACCAATTCTTCGTTAGAACGATGATACAATACATTAGCAGTATAAAGAAATTTCAAAAATTATGAACGAATATACTCGGATCCAAAGATTCTGTAGTGCGGTGCCACATTACAGTACTCCACTATGTTTTTATATTCAAAATTTCAGATCTTTTTGTACAGTGGACATAATTCTACGATTGGAGAAGTATATTACAATATGTGGCAAATGGTATAATGTAAAAATTGATTTTTAGTAATGCCAAAATTTATATTAATACAGACTCCCTCCATCTCTTTTATAGTATTTAATTTTTCATTTTGATTGTCTATTAATAAGTGTGTTTTGAAAAGTTAGTGGGTACATTTTGTATTTTTCTCTTAAAAGTAAATTTCTTTTTCAAAAATTAGTAATTAGTATTATATTGATAAGGGTAAGTAATAAAAATAAATGTAAAAATTAATGCGAGAGAAAATTAGTTGAAATTATAAGCTTGCACACGTAAAAAGGGATGAGAGAGTTAAAGGTTTATAACATCTCTAGGTACACGCTGATGGAAAATAAAGAGAATTCACACAAACGACACTCAACACGATTGTACTATTAATCTTTCATACAAATACAAACACACACGCTACTCTTCTTTGGCTAAACTTGACTTACTTTTCTTTGACAGCCTCCACACTTGACTGAGTTGACTCTGAAATTCCCATGTGGGAATTACAACAATAAAGCCTACTATTCAATAGATGCAAGTTTTTAAATGACGATTTTGCGATACGTAACGGTAACAGTTTCAGTAATGTGTGTGTGTATATATATATATTTTACGTAACAGAAATTAGGTGTAGGTGTGTAGCGGTTGTGAATTTTTAAAAATAATTTTTCGACAAAAAGTAAAATCAAATTGCTTAAATAACCCGTAATGGATGAGTAATGGCCATGAACTAATCAGTGAATTAGATACGGACCCATACGTTACGGGAACCATCTAATACGCATGCGATTTTTCTTCTTGCTGCTATACTAGGACGTAACGGTATCAAAGAGCTCAAAAACCGTTACGATACATTGCATAACAACCAGTATTTAAAACCGTGGGTCCTTAGAGACTAAAATTTTGACTGTAATAAAAATAATTAATGGTAATACCTAAGCCAGCAGAAATGCTAGTAGAACTGTGTCCAGCTCCAAAAGCATCATGTACACTCTCGTCTCTCTTTGGGAAACCAGCTAGCCCACATGTTTGTCGTATGGTGTGCATTCTTGATCTCCTACCAGTCAATATCTTATGTGGGTATGTCTGTAAATTAAAAGCCAAACACAAAATTAACCTTTAATCATAAAAAACATGTGAACCATGTATTCTTTGTATCCTATATTCGATAAAGCACCTGATGTCCAACATCCCAAATGATTTTATCTTCAGGTGTGTTGAACACATGGTGTAGTGCAACAGTTAGCTCGGCTACTCCCAGGCTGGAACTCAGGTGACCTCCCGTCTTCGACACCGTGTAAACTATGTCTTCCCGGAGTTCATCTGCCAATTTCTCAAGCTCCTGAAACAAAAATCATCAACCAAATAAGCGTGATTAGTTGACGATGTTTGAGAAAATTTCATTACTAGATAAGACTTGGTTAAAAGACCGGCGTGCATGGTAATAAAGATTTTGATTTTACCTGAACGGAAAGATTCTTCATGTGAATTGGGTAATTGATGGTGTCTAAGATTGGAGTGAAGGGCTTCTCTCCGGAGAAATTCAGGGGTTTTACGGATGTTCCATTCTCTACTGATTGGTGGATGTCATTTTTAAGGATGTTGTTGCCATTTGCATAATTGTTGTGATCCCAACTTGCTGTCGCCTGACAAAACTGTAGAAACGAGGGAGATGAAATTAGAACACACGCCGAGTATTAGCTGTATTGGTTGTGAGATTTCTTAGCCAGATCAGTGTTCCTTTCAACGTAATACTAATTGACAAGTACCGATCGATAAACTAGCCATTCAATTCTCCTCGCTCTTACTGCGACAATAAGATCACTCTTCTGTTTACTGAATTCTGACAAAAAAGAACTTTTCTTTGAAAAAGTCTCAAATATTGGTTTAAACGAGCGATGCGGGACTATTCTTAGACTTTATTCGGTTTAGATTTTGAGGGAGGATTTTGGGATAATGAATAAAAAAAGATATAATAAAATTTTTATTAGGAACTATGCATGATAGATCTTGATTTGAGCAGTTTTCACAAAAACTTTACATATATAGTTTTATGAAAAACAGTTTGGATCAAGCCATTTCCGATATTTTTTCTTGATAATTTCTTGCGAGAACCCTTAAAAACACATTTTAAACACATTAGACTGTTCGAATCATGAAAATTTAATCTAAAACTATGAATCCCGGGCTCAGGCTAGATGACTCCTCTATGTATCAGATGCTAAGGATCTATGTACCATCTTGTCTTCCTTTTTCGGGTCAAATTCGCTACACATTATGTTACATATATTTAACATCAGAGAGAGAGAGAGAGAGAGAGAGGGGGGTTGAATATATACCTTTTGCTTTTTGTTGGGAATTAGAGATTTACTTATGGTTGCGTTGGAAGGATTTGACGAATAACAGTACCCATCTTGAGGAGAGAACAATGGGAGGAAATTGCTTCTGAGAGCTACAGAAGAAGCCATTCTCTCTCTCTCTCTCTCTCTCTCTCTCTCCAGCAACCAAGGAGTACTTAGGAGCGAAAGTGTCTTTCTAGTTATGAAGAATTCGAAGTAGGTAGAAGGAGAGAGAGAGAGAGTGGTTTCTGTGGGAGGGAAGTGTTGGCGATTGGGTGCTTTTATAGACCAAATTATTTTGCATACGTGTAAAATATTGTAATGATACAGTAAATCGACGAAGAAGTTGGGTCACTGCCTTTTTAATTGATTATTTCCAATAATTGCTTGGATTAGTGCGATAAGACAAAAATTAGTAGATGAACGACTAAAAGAGTTCAACATCTTTCTGTAGGCTCGAATTTCAAACCTCTCCTTACAAGTCACTCCTATTTAAGAGTTCCTCTTCGGAAATCCAATTATTTAAGAAATACTCTATTTGTCTCAATTTTATAATCTCTTGTTCCATCCTAACCAAATAAAAAATCAATTATATCTTTCACCTGTAATATATTTTTTATGCAATATGGGATCTTGTTTCATAGATCTTAATTTAATCTAATAAATAAAGTTTTTAAAATCACCTAAAATATTATAAATTATAAAATGTAACACTGTAAAAAGTTGGATGAACTCTTAAAAGAGGCTATAAAATTGGGACGAAGAGAGTACTCATTATTGCATTGCCAGATTTTAATTTCCAATTTCGCCCCTCTGTACTTTTCAATTCTCTTGTTGGACTATTCAAATTGGGTGTGCTATTCTCGCTGAAATTCACGACTCTAGAGGAAAAGTTGATTTGGGCATCTGGAATGACCATGTACAGGGGTTGTTATTTCATTTGTTGAAATCAGAATTTAAATTTGAAGAAGAAAAGGGATTGTTGTGCAAACTGTGTTGTGTACATTTCGAGCGTCCATTACTCAAATGAATTATCTAGATTTCATCTTGTCACTCACAGCAATGAATAACTCAGATGCAAAAGAGTTAAAATGAAATATGAATCGTCCATCTCAGTAATAGATGGTCAGAATGTGAGCAACACAATACACAACACAGTATCGCACAACACTCCTGAATTCCACATAACCAAACATGTCAAGAGGCACATTGGTCTTTTGGATAACCACTGAATTTTGAATTTGACAGTCTTTTATTTTCTTTTGGGAAATGGCTACAATACACACCCCTTATTTGGGTGTACCATATGCACCTATTGTATGGTCTAAATTGTGTCACCTCATCGACAATCGTAACATTTTTTAGTTTTTCGTAACTTTTCAGCAATATGATTCGTAACATTTTCTATGATTCATAACATTTTGGTGTGTCTCGTAACTTTTACAAAAAAAATTCGTAACCTTTACAAAAAATTCGTAACTTTTCCAAAAAAATTTGTAACTTTTCCAAAAAATTCGTAACTTTTCGCAAAAAAATCGCAACTTTTTCAGGGGTGTGTATGATACACACCCAAATAAGGGATGTGTATTGTAGCTTTTTCCTTTCTTTTGACTTCGTAAGTCAACTAGAGTCTAAAAAGAAAGTCATTATAGTCATGCTTTTACTCTCTTCATTACAATTTCTTCGTATAACTTATTCAGTGGTGTTCTACACCAACAGTCTTTTTTATTTTTACATTTTGTCTTTATTTAAATTTTTTTTTCGTATTTTTAAATTTTTCGTCAAGTTTTTGGATTATTTGGTGTTCTAGGGCCTCCGACATTTTCACCGACACATAAACTTCATAGTTCATCATACTAAGTGTATGGGTCCACATGAGTGTGTTACTTAAAGGGGTTTGAGACACCAATATTGTAACGAACCGGATTTACAAGTGCCACAAAAATAACATAAAATTAATTAAATAACCAATCCCACTTCCTTCCAAACTTACATAAGTTTCCGTATACATTTCTCTTTACTTGTCGATCATCACCGTTAAATATGTAGACCTCATCACCGCATACAACATACTGAAATCTCATTTGTATTGGACACCATCTCGCCGTTAATCGGTCGACTAATTGACCCCATACTCGGTTGCTTTCTGTGCTTAGCTTCTCCTCTACCACTACAATATACCTAGAATGGATACAAGTCCATTATATGTTCAACTTATTTTTGTCTTCTCATAAATATGCACACAAACATCATTTAAACCCCAAGAGACTCACATGCAACCACCCACGTACAACCTTAGCCACCTGTTCCTTTTTAGTTTCTTATCTCCATCTTATGATTGTGTTTGGATTACCAGAATCTTGAGTATGAATAGAAATATGATTACCGAGAATCAAATTCCCGAGAATTTTTTGGATAGGAATAGGAATATGATTATTGGGAATCGAATTCCTAGGAATTTGATACCTAGAGGACTGATATTTCGGTATTTAAATTAATTCAGTAATCTTATGCAGAAAACAATTATTTTGGAAATTTATTAAAGTCAATAGTTCATTTTCTTAATGAATGAGCCAGGAATCTGAGATTCTCATGGGGTAAGAGAGGGATCAGATTCCCACTCAATCTAGGAATGTTATTCCTGGTTGAATATGTCATCAAGAATCATATTTTAATTCTTGTCTCTTCCCAATGTTGGAATCAGAAAAATCTGACATCACATTCTCATTCCTGCTTGTTCCAAACATTGAAATCATGGGTAGAAGGCATCACATTCTTATTCCCCCTTGAGATTACTGTCATCCAAACACAGCCTATATGTAAGACATAATCCTAATAAAACATATCATATATACACATAAAAGAGACGCGTGTATTTTTATAAATTAAATTGGGCTATTGCACTATCTCCTCCTTTAGAAATATCGTCCCCGAAATTTACCGATCAAAATATAAGTACATAAATTCCACATTTCTACTGCGCACTCTACACTTTTTGTGAGCAGATAATACTTCACGCATTTTCTTTTAATAAACTCATTCCAATTCTTTGAAAGGAGTATTACAGTCCACCCACCCTCTAAATCCTAAAAAATTATTAGAAAAATCTCATAAAATCTTTTCAAACAAAGCATAACCAACATTGATAAGTCAATATATTTAAGCAATACAAATTTTAGTGACATACTCCACTAACTGGCAATTGATTCATGTCATAAAAGGCTACGCCGCAGAGGTAATTTATGTATCCATACCCTGAAAGCAATTTATTCACGTCATGAAGGCTACGCCACAAAGGCTCTGCCACGAAGGCAATTATTCACGCCACAAAGGCTACACACCACGCCACAAAGGCCACATCCCAACATAACTTATTAGTTATTTCATGTTTTAAGCCATAGAAAGAAACTCTATTAGCACCATTAACTTATTAGTTATTTCATGTTTTGAGCAGATAATACTTCACCCATGTAAATTCTTCCTCTCTCTTAAACTATGTTCAAAATTCCTTCATTTTGGCAACCACTTGTGTATGCCTTAGGAACCGAAAAGTCTCAAAATAAATCAATCCATGCTATCTTTACTTTAAAGACATTTCAATATACTGAAATGGATGTAAATAAAAGATACCAAAATTACTTACCCACGAACAAATCATCTCAACTTCAAGCTTAGAGATAGTCTACAGAATCATAAACCTGAGCTATGATGCCAACTGTAACGACTCGGATCCACAAGCACCACGAAAATAGCATAAAATTAATCAAATAACCAATCCCACTTCCTTCCAAACTTACATAATTTTCCTTATACATTTCTCTTTACTTATCGATCGTCATCCTTAAATATGTAGACCTCTCCACCGCGTACAACATACAGAAATCTCATTTGTATCGGGCACCATCTCGCCATTAATCAGTTGACTAATTGACCCCATACTCGGTTGCTTTTCGTTTTTAGCTTCTCCTCTTCCTTTTCTATATATCTACTAATTGGTAACAATTCTTCTTTTATACCATTGTAATACACCTAGAATGGTCACATGTCCATTATATGTCCACTTATGTTTGTCTTCTCATAAATATGCGCACAAACATCACTTAACCCTCAAGAGACTCACATGCAGTCACCCACATACAAGCCTTAGCCACCTGTTCCTTTTTTGTTTCTTATCTCCATCTTATATGTAAGGCAAAATCGTAATAAAAACATATCATATACACACATAAAAGAGACGTATATTTTTATAAATTAAATTGGGGTATTACAAATATATCCCGTTGTGCAAACTTTATATGAACCCCAAAAACTAAAGCTATTAGGTGAAAATGTCCAACATTAGACTAATTGATCACTCATTTCATACATAAGCAATGTTAAATTGAATTTCTTAACATCTCACCCTTAAGTGCTGCAACATTTGAGGTCTCTTATATGTATTTATCCTATTTTGGGGGTCTATCATCGTATTGTTTTTCTGTTGGATCTGTCATCGTGGGATGAAAATTGTAAATTTTTAAAATGTAGCGTGGAATGAACCCCTTCGGATACCGTGTGAAAACTTTGTATCCATTCAAAAAGCTTAAGCTAATATGTGGGTGTTTACAGGTGATCACCTATTTCATACTACTAAGGTAATGTGCAATATTTGTATTCCTTAATAGAATTCATGGCTTCTCTCAAGTAGGAAATTTCACTGGAGAGGTATTATTTGAATGCTTCATTGATTGTGTTGGGATCCATCCCATGTGGGCTAGATGGGTTTAGGCTCGAGGTTTACTAGGGTTTCCTTAGAATTACCCTAGGGTTATAAATAACTTTTGTTGTCTCTCTTTTTTAGTGAATGTGGTAGCACACTGTGAGCGGGACATGCTGATAGTGTGAGAGGGGGAGCCGGTTATTGCTCACCGGAGAAGTTTTTCATGTATATGTATTTGAATATAGATACGACGAAGTTTTCCTCAGATTTCTTGTGTGTTTGAGTGCGTGTGTGACCTGGAATTGCACAACAAACTGGTATCAGAGCTCGGGTGGAGCGAGAGGTCATCGGATTCGCACTTGAAACTCACGGATTCAAGAACAAAAAAAAAAATTGAAGTCATACGGAAGTTTAGCTCACGGATTTTGTTCGTCTCGTCGACACGAGTCTAACGGAGTGCTTGAGGTCAATTTTGGTCACCAAATAGGTGATGGAAGAAGCGAGCAAAGTTGGAGAGCTACACACTAGGAGTATTGGATAAACTTTGTAGAGATCGGAGGTTAACCCAAGCAATTAGGTGATTGATTGCAGATTCACGGTGTTTGAGCCGTGGTGATCAGTCTGAGAAGCTAGTGAGCAAGGATACATTATTTTAAGTGTTACATCTCTTTTTGGTGGGTACGGATACACTTGACTAGTTAATGGTACAGACGCTTACAAGAGTGACAGATCAGAGTTGGTTAGTGGTGATCGGAGACAGTTTGGTTTAATTGGTTGAAGACCTACCATCAAGATTTGCAGCTGTGATTCGAGCCGCATTAGATTAGATGATGGGCCACCATAAAAGCTTGTGGGAGTGCAGTGACAGATTGAGGTGATGTTAGTAACGGTAAAACAGTATGGGTGTTTTGTGACGTGAGCAGGAGAGGCGACAGTTGCGGATGCACATAGGATAGGCGCGGGATTGTACGGAGGAGGCATGACCAAATGGTATTGGATGCTCTAGGAGTCGAATCAGGAGTGTGCGGGATGCTAGCCAACAATGGTGATGCAACTGGTTGCTATGGGTTGTTCATGGGAGCTCTGAACAGAGGGACTAAGATGGAAATCAGATGATGCATCAGGATATTCTCTTTCTTCTATGATTTTGTGATGAATTCCTCTCCGGGATATGCAACCGCATGGTGTGGAGAGATGGAGTCACAGATTACGTCCTGTGATTGGGCATGAGTGATAGGCGCGTAAATGTTCACATTTACGGCGCCCCCTAATTTACTCTTGTTAAGCCCATTTACCTAGTTAGTTGGAGATTGATACTTTGTTTATGTGTCATAGATATTTTGAGGCTTCAATATAAAAAGTGCAAAGTTATTGTCAAATTAAAGCTCGTGATCAAAATTAAATCAAGTGATGAATCAAGCATTAGATTGGGCCTATGATTTATGCTGCTAGAGTCCACGTGATTATTAGGGCTGCACAAAAAAACCGGTGAACCGTGAATCCGGTCCAGACCGAACCGATCCGTGCGTTTTGGATTTTAACCGTGGATTAATGGTCCGGACATGGATTGAAAAAATAGTAAACCGTGACTCGCGGTCTGGACACGGATTTTGATTTCGAAACCGTGGATTAACCAATCCAGACCGTGAGATTTTTGTTATATATAATTTTTTAATATATATATATATATATACATATATATATATATACACACACACATACATAATTTTACACAAACTTTTAATACAGAGACTATGTGGTAAACTGTGATCTCTTTTAAAACTTGGATGTGTATTTTTATTGATGACCCATTAGTGTGAGATTCCAATGAAGACATCTTCTCCAATTAGCTACAGGAGCTCTTTAGTTTGATTTCCTATTGTTTCAAGTTAATGTGTTAGTTTCAAAATAGGAATTAGCTATTACGAACTTCTGTGTTTGTGAACTTGTGGTGTCCTTAGTATTTATAGAATTTGAATAATGTACTTTGAGATGCTTCTTGATTTATTTTTATGCCAGATTACGACTACCGTAAATAATAATATCTTATATAACATGTAATCCGTGGATAAAACCGGAACCGATCCGTGACTTCATGGATCGGTTTAACTTCGAACCGTGAGACTTTTTGGTGGGACAGCGGATTGTATTTTTAAAAAATCGTGATTTCCTTGGATTAAGATTGGATTAAATGCCGTCCGTCCGTCCGGGGCCGTGTACTTTTTTAGTAATTATAGCAATTGGTAGGAGGCATTACATTATATAAATGCTTTGGTGGGCCCAATACTTGTATGAGTCGTGTTTGACTAAGAATTGGACTAAGGGAAATAAACCAATGGGCTTCCAAATGCAATTACTGGGAGGCCTTGTTATAACAAAAGGTGAATGGATGTGACAAGGAAGGGCGGCACATATGGGATATAAAAGGAGAAGCAATTCATGCATCACAAGGGACTTTGGACATGGCGGAACAGAGGAAAACACTGGAGGCTGTGGCTATGTCCGGATAAACTCTCATCTAGGGGGAAGATGAAGTCCCGCTCCATGTAACAATATATGAACTAGGATTTTTATTAGGATCGGATTATGTGATCAAAACATGTTTCAGTTTATAAAATAGTTTTTATTCTTTCAATTAGTTGCGTATTTGTATACTAGTTTTAAATACCCGTTCACATAATTGTTTACAATGTTGTGCTTGGAGTTCTGAGATAGATTATGCTCGTAAGACGGATTGTGTTGTTGGGTGGAGTGACACCATGTCAGTGAGACAGTCCATACTATAGGATAGTCTATACCTTTTAACAATCATAAATATCCTTTTGTTGACTATTAACAGGGATTGCAAGCCCTAGCGATAGTTATTTATCGGTTCGAATAGAAATCTGATTTATGCAAATGCATGGTTACTCGGTAAGGGTGGATTCCAAACCCTTTACTCTTTCTCTCAATGTTTTCATCTTATTTAATTTATGTTTTCTTTAGTTAATCAGCTTTTCATAATCAAATCTCAATCAATTGTTTTCTTAGAATTAACTTAGAGATTAATCGAAACCATTGTAACTTAGCCAATCTGTCCCTGCGGATCGACACTCGAACTTAACCACTGTTCTTGTAAATAAAGGTTAATTCTTTTCTTTTATAAATATATTTTTAGTGTGAAAAACAACCTACCAATGAGCATTCGAGTTTGGATGTTAATCGGTTAGGGGGTGCAGGATTCTGATTTGTCACGGAGATCTAGCTAGATTTGTTTACATCCCTGTTTCACGAGAGGTGTATCCCAGTTTAGGGGTGAAGAGGAACTCAATGGGAGATGCGATGTCAGAAAAGGAGTCAGCCTCTTCGCAGATAGTGTGTGAGATTATTTGGAGAAGTGAGCCTCTAATTGGGGCAGAGGGTAGCTGCATTCTCTTGACATAACATGATGCTAGAGTGGTGGAGCGCGACTAGATGAAGTTGTGGACACTAGGTGAGGGCGTGCGGGCGCCGGTTATAGAGCACATAAACCTTGGCAAAAGGTGTGCGAGTGGAGGCATTCTAGTTGAGGGCACTACTCGAATTTTCTAATTGGCTGCAGATTCTAGTTTTGCAAGGATACACTCTTTTGGGTTTTTGTACTCTGTTTGGCAATGCATGGATGCTCGACTGGTTGGTGACACAGGCGCTTGCTAGAGGTAGTTGATTGAAGACGACAACATGGGGGTGCTATTGGGACAACATTTACCGACTTGAGTTGGAAGGGGTGATTGTTAGGATCCATCTCGTGTGGGCCAGATGGGCTTAAGCCCGAGGTGTGCTAGGGTTTCCTTAGAATTACGGTTATAAATAACTCTTGTTGTCTCTCTTTTTTAGTGAATGTGGTAGTCCAATATGAGTGGGACAGACTGAGAGTGTGAGAGGGGGAGCCAGTTGTGGCCTACCCCGCTAGAGTGGGAGCCGGTTATTGCTCCCTGGAGCCAGTTTTGAGTGCCTGTGTGACCCAAAATTGCTCAACAGATTGTATAGTAGGCACACATTGTTAACGTAAAAACTTAAGTTGAACAACGTTACCCACATGATTTGTTATTCCATTCAACACATTGAACAAAAGATGCAATTTGAGACTCAATTGATCAATCGGCCGGTGTAAGAAAGGGTGGGGTTTTCACTACTGTCATGATGGACTCATCATATAAATGGTTATCGTCATAATCTAAACTGTTCATCTTATAGGACTTGCAGAGGAGTACATACACACAAAAAATTAGTTTGATTAGCTTGATGGACTTGCAGAGGGTATATCAAGAATTGAGTTTTGTTTATAAAATGGACGGTATGATTCCGGCAATAATTTTAAAGTTTTTTTTAATTTGAAAATTCAGTAATTTTAAAGGAGCATTATCAAATATAGTCCTATTCCGTGCTAGCCATAGTTTCCAAAGTAAAACAACAACTAGAACACTGTTAAAATAACCCCATGGCTTGGGATTAATGTTGTTGTGAAGCCATGTCCTCCATTCCTCCAGATTGCTAGATTGAGGCCCCTGGATGTTAGTAAACTGCAACGAAACATTAGCACTTAAAGTACAGTCGAAAAAAAGGTGTTTCCAGTCCTCCCGTGAGTTTTTACAACGGGTGCACACATCACTATCTACCAATCCTCGTATCAACCTTTGGTGGTTAGTAAGAATTTTACCATGCATACATAACCAGAGAAAACTCTTCAGTTTAGCAAGAATCTTGAGCCTCCAAATCTAATTCCACTTGACATTGGAAAGGGGGCTGTTGGAAATATGGTTATAAGCAGACTTCACGGAAAAGTTCCCATTACCTGTCCCATGTTTGGCGTAGCATTATCAAATCCAAGAGCATTGTTTTAAAAAATCTAAAATGGCTAGTTGGTACTGGTGAGGAGATATCCTTTTGGCATGATTGGTGGTGTGGAGATACTAACCTAGCAGATTCTCTGAATGTGACTATCTTGGACCAATCTTTGGTATCAGATTTTATCACTGATACTAAAAATTGGGACATGAATCTTATCCATCAAGTGGTTGATGACAATGCTGCTGGTGGGATTTCGAATGTTCTTATTCCTAAAACTATTAGTGTTAAAGGGATTTGTTTATATCATTATTATGTACGTAAACTAGAGGGTACTACAAATAGGAGGGGTTTGTGGTGCACCCCGGACCGTCCAATTGTGTTTTGAACAGCTCGGATATGCTTTAATCTTTTATTGGTAAAAATAAATTAAAATTAAAATTAAAATTGCCAAAAGCATCTGGGTAGTCCAAAACACGATCAGACGGCTGAGTGGTGCACAACACGGCTTTGCACAGCACCCCGGATCCTACAAACAATATGCGTTTGCACATTTTTATAATGGTTTTGGATAGTAGAGTAGTAATTGTTGGGATGTTATTTTGAAAACTTTCGAAACTCTGATAAAATAACTTTTTAATTTAATAGTTTGATGCTAGAGTTTTATTGTCTATGTAGACTTTGTTTCCCATTTGCTAAAATGGAAAATCCCATAAACAAATACCTCGGAAGCTTGAAAAATACATCAAAATCACCCAAAACCAAAATCCCTCAGAAGCCCTTTTGAGCGCTCAAACCCACTACACACAACAGTCTTTTGCAAAGCATCTCTGACACAAAATGATTAGATTTGTTTGCAAATGGCCACCCTTCAGCCCTCGAATCACTACACCAAATTAAGCTTTTCGCAGCATTTGCAAAATGCCAGAAAAGGCCATTACCGGCATTTGTTGAACATTACCTGCATTTATTTCATATGCCATCTATACAAGTGTCGTAAATGCTACAAATGCCGGGAAAAGTTGTCACAAATGCCGGTAATAGTAAACACTATTTGCGGCATTTTCACATATGTTGTCAAAGCCTATTGCATTAAAAAAAAAAACCCATATAGCGCTTGTGCTCGTGTGGCAACCACATGGCGCCCACGTGGCAAGCAATATTGTGGAGAAATTTTTTACCCCAAGAATCAAACCCGCAACCTTTGCCTCTCTCGTGCACACATGCTTACTAGCTAGGCTAGCCCCCATTTTGTTTAACATTGCACGGTTAAAAATATTTATATCATACGGCAGATTTGTTTAAAAAAACTAGACTTTTACCAGCAATTTCATAAAAATGCTAATAAAAGTTCTTTTCCTAGCATTAACAAAAATACCAGTAATATTTTGGCGGGAAATTTGACTTTTTCCGGCATTTTTTTTAAAACAAACACCGGTAGAAGTTATAATTTTTTCCGGCATTTCTTGAAATGTGCCGGTAATAGTGGGTTTTTCTGGCATCAATTAAAATGCCGCAAATAAAAATGTCAGAAATGCCCCATTTCGACGTAGTGAATCCTTCTAAATCTATCCCTTAACACCCTCTAGATGACACCTAACCCTCCATTTGAATTTTAAAATCCATTTTCCCTCTCTAACATCCAACTATATATACCCCTATACACACCCATTATCTAACTTACACTCCAACACACTCCATAGCCTCAAATATTCTCTTCCATCACTTCAATCATGGCTCTCTCTCTCTCTCTCTCTCTCTCTCTCCATAGCCATCATCTTCCACAATCATCAAGTTCTAAAATACCTTGAAACTTCCTTTTTTAGGCCCTAAATCATATGGGTCTCTATGAAAATCATCCTTTTACCAAGCCTATTGTCCATAAACAACCTTTAAGTCCATAAACCTACCTCAATCAATCCTAAAGCCTTATAAATTATCTTCGTTGAAACTTGTGGCTCATATGGAAAGGTGTCAAGCTAGTAAAGGCTAGATGCAAAGCGGAGCAAAGCATCTGGCCCATCGTGGATTCAACTATTTGGGCTAGGCCGTAGGCCCAAAGATTTAGGGGGTGCAGGAGGCAAAGCCCTTGCCCCTTGCGGTACGGTACGAAATTATTAGGGTTGGAATAGAGTATAATTTATAAAATAATGGACTCACTCTCGCTCTCGTGTAGGTATCCGGTTTGGGAAAACCACGTTAATCTTACTGTTGATTTCTTTACTGTTCTTCTTCCTTTATTGTGTGTGATTGATTTTTGCTAACAATCTCTCTCATGCACTCAAATACTCCAAAATTCCTTATTTTCACAGTTGCTTATTTAATTTTTAGTTTGAAAATCAATCAAAAATTTTGTTAACTAGGTTAGGGTTCAATCAACTTTAGATTATTTAGGTTTCCTATTAAACAGCACAAGTCCATTTGGGTTCGACCTCATACTCGCCATACTATTCTATCCGATTTGTGAACTTGCGAGTACATTAAAATTTCACAAGTACATTAAAATTTCACAATATCAATCGATTTCTCTTTGAGAAGAGTAGATTAACCTAGGCCATGGATGTTGATAATCCCTAGACCTTGCCTTTAGTTTTAATCTGTAGAAAAAGCCCTTAGTTTAAGTTAGGATCGATAATTCAAAACCATAGGTTGACCATCCTAACACCAAAATCCCATTGTAAAACAATCCTCCAATTAGTTCTTGCATCTCCATGTGAATTCAATCTCGGACTTCCGAATTATTATGCTATACAGAGACAACTGCATGTGAACTCGACCTCGGATTGCCGACTTATTATGCTATCTGGGGTCGGGTCGGCCCAGGCCCAAGCTAGGGCATTCAAACAACTCTCAAAAATAGGGGTACTCAAATAATTTTTAGTAGTAGGCATGATTAGGGATATTTTTTAGCCCAAAAATAAAAATAAAAAAAGCCCAATCAACTCTAAAGATCATTATTTGGGGCTTTCTATTTTATACACCACTCTGTCTCTATCTCCTCTTTCCTTCCTGCTCAATGTGGAACTAGAACAAAACAAAATGCTTCCCAACTTCCTGTCTTCAATGACTATCTCACTTCACTATTATTACTGCACTTAGCTCCTCTCATCTTCCTTTTTATTTTACTTTTTTTTCCCTCTTTGGAGACGACGTTCTCTTTTGTTGTATTTGATCCCACAAGCATTACACAACAACTGGAAAAAAAAAAAAAAGAGTAAGATAAGGAAAACAGAGACCCCAAAAGAAAAAGAAAAAGAAAACTTAAAATTTCATCTTATTATTTACCTTTGGCCCAAAAGGACCTACTCTCCAAAGAGGCGTTGTTGATGTGTGACAAATTTTGCAACATTTATTGACTTGGGTTGGGGAAATGCTACCATTGATCATAATGTCTTTAGATGCCGTTTCCTGTGTCATTTGTTAAGATGAGATCAATCAAAGAGATGAGAATTAGATCAAATAGCGTAGAAGAGCAATTTGCATGTATAGAAGTAGAGATAATTGAGCAGGGAAAGGGTGCATGATCACCGTTTGCTCAACTTTTCTTTTTGATTAAGAGTCGTTTTCAAACATTTCACAGAGGATATGTAATGATTATTAAAACTTCATATTGTTTTGGTTTTCTTGTATAATAATTGTTGCTGGAAATTATTTAAGTGTTATACTATTATTAAGACAATGATTTTGGGATCTGGAGCGCAGCAAGATCTTAAACCTTTGGGGGCCAGCTTTGATGCTACCGACAACTTAGCCTTTTGCTTCAAGCTAACATTTTTACAACACAAAGTTGGGTAGTAAGCACCATTCATAAAACTGATCGAAAGTGAGTTATACCATACAAACCCAACTCACGAACGTTGCCTGTTGATTTCTAACCACAGATTGATACGTGTAGCGGTAGGGTCCAGGTTCGAGAGTTTTCCAGGCGGGGCTCAGTTGACAGCCACTTTGCTAAGTGGGAGTAAAAACTCTCTCGGCATCCCGGCTCATATGGGTCATCCACAGTTGGTTCGATTTTGTCTCCACTTTGGAATCTCTTGGTGATTAAATGTGGATCTGCTTGAGATTATACGATTTGTTAGAAAGAACCCTCGGCAGCCAGAAGTAGCGATTACGTGGCTCATCATCCAGGCTAGCGGTAGAATTTGGTAGTAAGGTGTCTGCTTGGGGAGCATGGTCAGTGGATTCAAAGTGTCAGGATATGTTGGTAGGGGATATCGTAGAGGACCCAATTTATCTTGACCGACACAGGCGGTTGGCGATTTGGATGATAGGATTGAGGCAAAATTGCCGTGCATTGCCGTAAGGATGTCATACCAGGCGCTCGCGCATCACGTGACGTTCCAGGCCGGTGGGTATCTCGATTTCAATGTTGTCGCAGAGCTGACAAGCCAACAAGACTGAAAGGGATCGCGACAGACCCATGTGCTTAGTCAGGATGGGACATTGCCTGGGGAAGTGGGATGACGTAAGAAAAGGGGCTTCACTTCGCCTATATAAGGGAGCTCCCCCATCAGGTAAGAGCACTGGACTTTCTGATAAAAGAGAATTCATTCCTCACTTGTCTCATTCATACCTTGTCACCGGATACTTACTAGATCGTCGGAGTATCTTTCCGGACCACCACTGTCCGGGCAAGTGCTGCGGGTGCGGTGCTTTCAGGGGCTACTCTCCCCCGGGTCATCCGCATGGAGGGCTCTCGCCCCAACGTCCTCGCCGTCGCGTCAATCCTCCACGGTTCAAATAGGCACGTCGGAGAAGCGCGCCCCACAATACGGTTGCCAAATTTGCACTTGTAATATCTGTCGTGGGATCCTCTGTCCCCTTAAGCCTGTCCCCATTCTTTGTCCCAGTTCCCATCTTTTGCCACGTGAAATGCATCTCAGCCCTTGATGAAATCTACTCTCTCTCTCTCTCTCTCTCTCTCTCTCTCTCAGGCACGAAGCAACTCTACCGTCGATGTTGTGTTCCGCTGACGAGCTGCCACAACTCTAACATTTTTACTACACAAAGTTGGGTAGTAAGCACCATTCATAAAACACAAAGTTGGGCAAGTGCAGAGTTTAATCAAATGTATCTTACCCAAAACCAAGTATTCTTTAATCAAATGTATCTTACCCAAAACCAAGTATTCTTACCAGACTAATAAGTCAAAAAATTTATTGGAGTTTAGTTATTTCCGAAAAAAGTACAGTTTGTAATTCGTGTTATGTGGACGTGTGACATTTATTTGAATTACAATTCAACTAGTATTATTTTTACCTTTCGTACGTTGTAAAGAGAGATTCCACCTAAAAAGCTAGAGTCACGCCTGTATGAGAAATCACGTTTCCTTTTGATGATTTGGATTTTTGTTAGTATTAATTTCACTATTTACTAGATTTTTTTTTTTTGTTTAATACAGGTTTGTTTGAGTTTATTTATTTCTTGAATCGATTAAGGAATTTTAATGGTTTTGATTATTTGGCACAAGGTGATGCAGATAATACCGTAAAATTGCACCAAATAGCTATGGCAAACTAATGTGACCGAAGGATTAAAATTAAAGGGTTTACTTCTAATCCGGACTTTTAATTTCCGGACCTCATGATCTAAATATTGTTTTGACGATCCGATCCGTCCAATGTGTTCAGAATGTGTTTTCAAGGGTCTAGATGAAAAATCTTGAAAAAAAAAACTGAAAAGAGCTTGATCCAAGCAGTTTTTGCAAAAAAATATATATTTACATTTTTTGCGAAAACTGCTTGGATGAAGCCCTTCCCGGTATTTTGTTTTGAAGATATCTCACATGAACACTAGAAAACACCTTCTGAACACATTGGACGGATCGGATTTTCAAAAAAAAATTTGCAACACAAAAAAACCCCATTTTTTCTTTAAATCCGAGAGTGTGGATAAAAAGTTTGAGCTAAAATTAAATTCTCAAATTTTGGAAAACACCTTACACAGCTTCAAGGGAGGGTTAGTTCAGTTAGTTGGTAGTTTTTACTCTCTACACAATTGACCATAGTCCAATGCTTTGTGTTAAGTTGCAATAAAGTTAATTTTTTATAAATTATTTAGTCTTGACAGGAATGATTTGTCTTTAGTATGCACATAAACTCCCTTGGCCGTCAAAAAAGAAAAAGAAAAATAGGTAACATGTGATTCATGCGTCCGTCATTGTCGAGGGCCAACTCGGAAGCCCAAACACCGTCCCAGTTTATTGGATTTTATTATGGGTTCATCCCATGCCTCCTTCAAGCTTCTCCATCACCATCCGACATAACATTAGCTGTCCAAGAAAGTGATCGATCAAAATACAAAGAAACACATGTGGTCAGGGAATAAAAAGAAAGCAAGAAAACGTAACCTTGTAAAAATGGAAAGAAAAAAAAAAAAGGAAAAAGAAAAATGATTTGACGCTTTGCTCGAGATTTTAATGATTTCTCTTGTGAATTACGAGGATTTGACAAACTGATTCAGCTCATTAAAATGTACAAATCCACACTAGTACTTTGAGTCCTTTGGGAGCTTATTTATTTTTGCAATTTACATTTAAATTGTGGCTAAAATCGATTATGAATTTGATAGAGTGTTTGGAAAAAATGTATAGATTAGATTTTGCAACAGAATAGTGTTTGAGAGCATAATGCTCAAAATAGATTATCAATTAGGGTGAGTTTTTTAATTTAAAAATCTAAGATTTTATCAACTCTTTGCACAAATGGATAAAATCAAAACTTGATTTTATCAGATTTTGATAAAATCCATTCGAAAACTCACCCTTAATATTTTTACCATGTTACCCTTGGTTATTTGTTATGGTATCCTAATATGTGTATGAATTACCCTTAAATATAATTATTTTTAAATATTATTCATTAAAATCTCATTTTGAATGAATTTTTTAATATCGTTAGTTATTTATTATATATTGTTTTCAATCTTAGTAATAAAAATATTCTTGATTAAAATATCATTAGAACACCATTTGCAATATATTTTGTAATATATAGATTTTGAAATTATTAATTAAAATATTTTTTGCAATCTTGCAAATTAAAATATTACTCCCTCCGTCCAAATTTTATAGTCCCTTTTGGGACTTCGTGCCACTTTTCAAAGTGTTATATCTTATAATCTACAATGTTTTAGGTGATTTTAAACACTTTGTTTATTAGATTAAATCAAGATCTATCAAACAAAATACATATTGCATATAAAATGTATTACCGATTGAAAGATATACTCCCTCCGTCCCAATTTTTTGGCCTTTTTTGGGAAAGTGGGTTTTTAAGGGGTGTGAAAACTTTATATTGATTTTTCTATTTTACCCCTAAATCCAGTCAATATTACTATAACCAAATTTGTGGGGCTAATTTATTATATGAAAGTCAAAACATATTCAATATGGATCTTTTTTTATAGATATCAATTAATTTTATTATACAAAATTTTCAAAATCATAAAAACAATTATAAAATAAAAGATAATAGACTAGCCAATTAAGATGGGAAAAGTACTTTTTAAGGGTAAAATTGGAAAGTAACCCAATTTTGATGGATGTTTTTAGAAGTGGGACAAATATTTTAGTAATTGTTTTTTTATCCGGTTAGGATAGAACGAGAGACTATAAAATTGGAAAGGAGGGAGTATTAAATACCGTTTGCAATATTATTAATTAAAATATCTAGGACAGATTTTTCAATTATTAATAAAATATTATTATCAAAATATTGAATAAGGGCATGTGTAATATGGTCATTACATTCAAAGATTAAAGCCAAAATGCAAAATGAGAATCCAAAAGTACCTCAAGGACTGATCAACAAATTGGGTATTCATTGTATGGTTTTGAGAATGCATTCCTAGAATTAAGCTCTCAAGCAACCAAAATGGGAAACCACAAAATGCAAAATGCATACTGCATAATGCGAACATAGAGAAAGACTTTCTATTGAGAGCGGATACTCCAAGCAAGTAGGGTTCTAAGCCTTCTGATTTATTCTTTTCGCCCCTTTTATAGTGTGTGTTTTAAAAAGTTAGTGGATATATTTTCTATTTTTCCCTTAAAAGTAGATTCGTCTTTGAAAAGTTAATGGTAATATTATATTAATAATAGTAAGTAGTGGTAAAAATTGATTTGAGAGAAAATAAATTGAAATTATGAGGCCACACACTTAAAAAGGGACGGAGGGAGTAGTAAGTTGATAAGTTTAGTCCCAATTTCCTTGGGTTATTTGGGTAATATTCATTCCACCGACACCCAATCAACAATTATCGACTAAACACGTGATATCATTAACAAAAAGTGTCTTATATCGACAAATTCACCTTCCTATTGAAAAGATCAAAAAGTGATTTTTTTAAGTAGTAAAAGAAATGAGTAGTAGTTATTTGTAAATTTTCACTTTTTTATATTATTATTATTATTATCAAAACAGCTCATCCAATTGGTAAAAAGAAGTCATTTTGATTCAAAATAAATGAGAGATTTGATAGCTTTAATTTCATTACTTTTTATTATTAGAGGTGAATTTTAAGAGGTATTTTGACTTATTCCATCACGTATTTTGACCGACAATTCTCAATGAAATTTTACCTTGAAATAAGGAGGTAGCATTGACGCAGTGGAAAAGTCGATCTAAATTGGCATGGAAGAGTCGAGAGTCAAAATGTATGACCTTGGCCCAAGGAAATGTGTGCCATTTTGAGGAGTCAATTTTTGAAGTTGCAATAGACAATAGTCAGTTAACCGAGCTAGAAAGAGTTTGAAAATAGTAAATAAACCACAATTTTCTATTGCACCAATGGGTAGGTAGAATTAACCACGGAAACATGAGAATTGCTAAAATTCAAATTAATTATAGTGGAGGTACCCACCATTTAAGGAATACAGTACTTATTTTATTAGTATCACCGTATTTGAAGAGAAAGAAATGCTCACCAATTTTGAATTTTCGATGCTCTCTTTTGATGTGTGGATGGGAGTACATTTTTTTCAACGTTGCTCTTTAAATATCGAAACTGTGGAACTCCTTGTTGGATTAAAAAAAAAAAAAAAAAAAAAACCAGCTATGGTCCTTGTTAAATTGATCACCCAGAAAACACACATTTTCATGTTCACAATTGCCCCCTCCATTTTATTATTATTATTATTATTATTATTATTATTATTATTATTATTATAAGGTCGCTAGTAACTTCGTCCTTCAAACAAGTTAGTACTCCCTCTCTCCCATTTTAAATATCCTCTACGTAAAGTTGTGTTATTTTGACTTTTAAAAATAGCGTATTTCTAGTTACTGTATTTTTTTTCAAAAATTTTTACACCATTCAAAAGTACTCGTTGAGATCTTTTGAATGGTACAAAAAAAATTAAAAAGTAATTCCAAAAGTATTTTATTTTGTAAGATCAAACTTGTCCAATCTCCCATAAAAAATATTTAAATTCCATAAAAGATATTTAAATTGAGACGGAGAGAGTATTACTTACTTACTATTTATAAGGGCCACTACCTTCAATGTTGGGTCTCTATAGCTTCACTGTCGAAGGAGTACAGTTGGGAGCAAAATTTAGAGAAAAAGACAAGATTGGAAAGTCGTTTTTTTTTTTTTCGTACATCGGAATAGCACAAAGTCGTTATAAGTAGACGTGAAAACTGAAAAATCAACCAATGTTTTATTCTATTGTTTTGGGGGGGAAATTTTGAGTGTCCGAGCTCGCATCATAGCCATCCAAAAGTGATTTGGACGGTTTACATTCTCCCTTCCTCTCTCCTTTTTCTCTCTCTAAAATCCAGACTATCCAAATTTGGAGGGCCAAAATGCGTGGTGGATACCGTCACGTGGTACCCACCTAGCACCCAAAAACTTCTCATTTTTGGGATGTTTGTTTCGGCTTTAATTGGCTCCTCACAAACAAGCGGTGGGATGAAGCCTCCAAGATTAGGCTAGTTGTGTGTAAACTACTCTAGACACTTTAGTTATTAAAAAAAAAAAAAGTCAGCAGGAAAAAACAAATATTGTTTGTTTGTTTATGTGTGTATTTTTAACATCAAGTTGTAGGTTGAAATATGTCCGGTTCGGCTCGGTTCGGTTCCCTTGGAATTTCGGGCATGGAGGACCGGCCTAGAAATGATGAAGACCGAGTATTAATTATATATTTTGACCGTAATCGTTTTGGGGTACTTTGGTTAGGTCGGGTTTTTTCAGGTTGAGCTTCAAGACTTTTAAAATATCAAATTTTTTATCTTAGACTACTAAAATATCAAAACCCTAATTGGTTTAATTGGTCCTATGTGTATATTTTGGTTCGGGGGAATTTAATTTCAAGTACCCGAACCAAACCAAAAATTAAAATGTTTTCAAAAAATCGAAATTGAGCGGAACTAAACCTAAACCAATCAAACCCCAAATTTTTCGATCATTTCCGTTCCCTCATTTATACTTTCACCCTTAGATGAGTACTATTTTTCGATAAAGAGATAGAAATTCCATTAATAAACAACCTGAAATAACATAAGGAGTCTACTGAAAGCTGAAATAGCCAAGCCGAGGACACAAACAACCAAAATCACAAAACAAGAAATTGAAAATGAAAACGAAAATAGTTAAACGACAAACACTAGAAGTAGATTCCATCACCGGTGTACGGGTACTGTTTTGATTGTTGTTTTTTCCACGTAAGAGGTAGACTAGACCGCAGAGAAATTGAAAATTGGGGCTCGCGGAACGCATGATTTTGGCATTTAATGCGAGATACACGTGCTGGCACAGCATATCTTTCAAGCACGGCCCATCCTTATTTCATGCAACTGGTGGGAATTAAATCATGGCCCACCTTAATCCCATCAGATTTTTGGCTTTGTACGGGTTAATATATAGGAGTTGGTGGTAAAAAAAAACAGCATTCTATTTTTTTGAATAAATTTTGTGGATCATCGGAGAAGACAGGTAACGTCAGGGAAAAAAATGTCGCAGTGGGCCACAATAAATTCATGTGATTCATGAGCATCTACAGACACATGTCGTCTTCTATAAGCTGATACTTTACTGATAAGATAATAAAATGGATCGTGTATTTTGGTGTTCCGTACCGGTTAAAATACCGATTAATACCAGACATAATGGTTTGTACTTGCCTAATAGGGCTTGTACCAGAATATCGTCTGGGACAAAAAAGGAATTATATATATTTTTCTCTTGATAAAGAAAGCTTAAATTTTAAGATAATTTAACAAAATTTGGAGTCGATAATATGTTAGTCACGTTATTCTGTTGTTAGAACCGATATTGAGGTATATCAAAGTGTTTGGATTTTGTTTTATTTCTCTAATTCAAGTTTTGCCAAAGGGATTTTACATAAATGTCATTTATATATAAAATATACATTGCGATAAATCCGAAATGGTTGTTGTTGATAAATCCGAAATGGTACTGAGAAGCACGCCGGTATTAGTACATACCGTTCCTACAAAGAAAACGGTATACTAGCTGGTACGGGATTGACAACTTTACTTTTGACCCGTTTGTCTTCTGGAAAGGTACCAAAAAGATTTTTGGCTTATCTACTTTTTTGGTCCTTATAAAATATACTTGATTTCAATTTCGTCCTTGTAAAAATTTTAGTTTCGATTTTACCCTTACAGTTTGAAACAAAGTTCAATGTCACTATTCCCGTCAACACTTGGACGAAAAATGCATATGTGGATAACGAATGGAAGATGTGGCATCATTGTGTACACAAAAATGCTACACACATAATTAAAAACACAACACATTTACACAATAGCCCGAAACGATGTCGTTTTGGACTATCACCATAAGGAAAAAAAAGGTTGGATAAGCCAAAATAGTATTAGACACGAAAAAAATATTGGATAAGCCTAAATCTTATTAGAGACTTGAGTGTTGGATATTGGATAAGCCAAAATCTTTTCTAAGTGAGTGTTCTACTAACAAAAAACTGTTTTTTTCAAAAATTAAGGCAACTCATTTTCTCACAAAACATCACATAAAAAATCGTAAAAAGCCAAGTTTTTCAAAAAACCACCTTAGTGGAACACCTCCTGAGTATTTGCAAATCTTAAATCCACGTGTATGCATGCCAATTTTTTTGGATTATTTTTCGTCTTTATTCACAAAACTTTAAGTTTGGCTAATAATTCTATACTTTTTAGATTCCTCTCGACGAGATAAGCCAAGAAACCACAAAAAATCGACTGAAATCAACAAATGCAAAAAAAATTTCAATAGAGACAATTAAAAAAACCAAAAAACTAATTTTTTTAATTCACCCAAACCACCCCTAAATAGAAGTAGTACTCCATGCCAATTTAAATATTCAACAAGTAGTACTAGCGTGCAGCATGCCAATTAAATAGAAGTAGTACTTCATGTCCCAACTATTGGTCCTACTTTAGAAATCTAAATTTTTTTTTATGAAAAGTACAAACTTATACCTATAAGAAGAAAGAAATACATACTTCTCTTTGCTAACCTTTTGAAATGGATAGTGTTGGGCGTACAGAATAATATGTACAGAAAACGTATTGATCGTATTTGGGGATTCACTTTTAGGTTTCTACACGAGTAATTCGAACCGTTCATTGTTCTTAAAACATTTTTTCAAGCGGCCCCACCAAATTTCAGCTCAATCAGACGGTTGGAAGTATTCCAACCAAATTCCCACTGTTCCAACTAAAAAAATTGTGGTTGGAATGGTGGGACTTTGGTTGGAACACTTTCAACCGTCCAATTGAGCTGCAATTTGGTAAGGCCCCTTGGAAAAATGTTTTAAGAACAATGAACGGTTCGGATCACTCGTGTGGGACCCAAAAGTGGGTCCCCAAACACAATCGGTACGTTTTCTGTACATACCATTATGTACCTATATCTTTATCGTTTTTAAATTAGCCATTTGTTTTCAGACACCCAAAAATGAAAAGGACCAATAATTTGGAACGGATAAAGTATTATTTTTCATTTGAAAATCAAATAAAAGTACGTCATTGAAATTAGTTCTCTCAAAGAAATTGAGCACTTATTGAAACCCGAGAATGAAATAAAGTAACGTGACATCGTTTTTACTTGTTGAAAAAGCATCATATACTATTATTCTCCCAAACAAACACTACACAAGTGGTATATTAGGAAAAGAGTATCTTTTCGTTTTTGCTTGGTTGAGAAAATCGATTTTTAGATATTCTTGTGATTAATGCGATATCTCCGGCATTTACCTATCCACCTCATATAAATAACCTGAAAGTTGATGATCAATTTTCCCAACCGAGACTCTGGATGGTGGTCTGTAACCTTTGGGGTTCTTGTTCAGAGAGAGAGAGAAAAATAAATAAATAAATAAAAATACCTGTAGTACTCGACTTCGGAAAAGTGATTCTAGCTTGAAATCAATTTTTTTTTGTTCCAGCACCTTCACCCAGAATTCACACAATCCTTTCCCACCATATTCTAGTTATCCAAACCGAGCCTTGACAGAATACGCGTAAACATGAACGCACCAAAGCTACTTAAACAGCAAGGACAACGAGCAAACATCACCAGAGTAACAATCAGTTCAAATGTACTCATGGGGTGCGTTTAGTTTGAAACGCGCAACAATACCACTTCGAGTCCAAAATCAAAACCAATTTCTTCATCAAAATGCATAGAAACCAAACTGTAAAGCATAATTTCCAGATCAAGTTCAGCCCCGTACTCGCACCTTGGCGTGCACAGCTTCGGAAATTTGTCTGTGTGATACCACAACAGAGCACCAGGAGAACAAGTAAGAAACTAGGCAGTGTTTAATTCACCGAAATGAAACTAGGCCAAAGAATAACTTTTTTCAAAATTAGTCCAGCAAACCAAACACTAACTTTAAACAATCTTCTGCACGAACAAACATGGAAAAAAAAAAAAAAAGAAAAAAAAAAGAAAGAAAGAAAAGAAATGCCATCCCAGGTGGGTCCAATGTGGCTCTCCCCTAGGCAGGTTGTTCTAGGTATACCCGGAAAAATACAATACCATCAGATGCAAATTTCAACACTTGGATAACCTGAAGAGCGTAAAAGGAGTAAACTGGGAAAATGGTATAACGAGCCAAGAATCATGTCTAAAAGAAGTTTTAACTTGTACAACCAAATTTGTGAGTAAAAACAGAAATACTACAACCATTTTAAAAACTCTACCACAGATCAACACCGACTAAAGGGTGACTCCCCTTTTAGCTCTGGCTTCCCAGTGGAGCACCTTAGCTTCTCTCTCTACTCCCATAACCATTAACCGCCTCCAGACTTTAGTGTGTTACTCAGCCTGTACAAACAAGTAATTGCTTCAATAAGCTGTTGTTAATAGCAGCAATCCACCATAAGATACGGGATGGGTTTATTTCTATGTATGCATACATGTAGATAAATGTATTACGGATGCAGATATATACCAAAGATACAAAAATATAGGCTGCCTAAATATGCTTCGAAACTTTCTGTAAGTGGAAATCTAATGAGCACAGACCCTTCTAAGGATGTGGCATGTTCTATTGGCAACAGACGCTGCCAATACTGACATTGTCTGTCATTCTCAAATACTGACATTGTCAACACGTCTTAGTATTACATTTAGAACCAATTATGCTTTGAACATATTGGGGCTCACATGTCCATCACTTAGACGTACATGAAGCCCCATTATTATTCGAAGTAATAAATTGAGATGCAATACAAAATAAGAACAATGAAGATCTATACCTGTTTATCCCTCATCCTTTAGACTTGTTAACATCAGGAATGACGGGTCAGATGATGAAAGTCACCTATGTATGGATTGGTGGAACATTTTTTTTTTCTTTCAATGATTTATTGTTTATCAGATAACTTTCGACAGAATGCAGATGTCTTGGGCACAATATGGCTGTATAAGTCATGGCTCATGGTGTATGGTTATTTCAACAGTAAACCAGTATTATGTTCCATTTTACATTATCTATGAATAGAATTGTCTCGTATATTAGTTACATACATACATGACATAATATTATATGAAATTTGAACGTCTGACGCCCTCTTCATGCATTCTTCAATAATCACAATGTCAGCATGTTTGTGTCCTCTAAGTGCAGTGTCAGCAATATCTTGGTATACATTGTTAGGCACATCACTACCAAGTTAGGCTTTTCTAGACAATTGGTGACTTAAAATGGTATCATATATGTTTGCTTTTTGTTTCTCTCGGTGAGCAAGACGGTTTATACGTGGATCATGGTCTGGTCGGGTGGTATACATTGTTAGGTAGGGGCGGAGCTAGAACTAAATGTCAGTGGGGTCAAACTTTTAAAGCAAAATAATAGAACAAAAAAAAACAACAAAATGCGAAATAGAAAGGAGCTAAAGTAGATATCTATTAATAACATATAATTTCATTTAAAATTGATCTTCCAAAAGATACACTGAAATGCCAAACAAAACTTAGTTTAGATATACAACCTATAACTGCCTCCACAACTAACCACAAAAAGCTACACTTGAATGCCAACAAAAAACAGCTAAGCAGGTATCGATTTAAAACCTATAACAATGTTTACAAGTGACCTCGGGCGATTTTTATGTTTTGAAATCGTAGCATAATAGCCTCATTTGTGATACTATTAAAAATCTCCCTCTCAGGATACACCTATGAAGCGCCGACACCTCTCCGGCACCCCGTACTGCAGTGTCCCAACACAGGGACATGGCGGAAAACGGGTTCCGACATGCCAAGTGGCGTGGGACACTGCTAAGCAACTTTTTTGGATGGGGACACACGAGAGAGAGAGAGAGAGAGAGAGAAGCCAAGAGAGAGAGAGAGGAAAAAAATGTGTGTGTGTGTGTGTGTGTGAGAGAGAGAGAGACGACATACCAGCAGCAGCCAGCGGCAACGACGTCTTCTCAGATCTGATTTTTAGAGCTTCAAAGTTGTAAATGACGACAGATGAAGAAGATTGAGTGTTTATATAGGCTAAATTATAGTTTTTACCCTAAGTTTCTTAGTAATTATAAATTTACCCCCTGAAAGTTTTAAAAAAATTCAATTTTACCCTGAAAGTTTTATAAAATTTCAATTTTACCCCAAAAGTTAAAAAAAATCAATTTTACCCTTTAAAGTTTTAAAAAATTTAAATTTGACCCCTAACAATTTTAAAATATATATTATATATATTTGTGTGTAAATAAATATATAATTAAATAAATATACACGTGTCGTGTCCCCCGCTGTGTCTGTGTCCCCATTTTTTTAGAATTGTCGTGTCTCCATGTCCGTTTTCGTGTCCGTGCATCATAGGTATACACAATCAAGCTATCATGCAACCATTGTTCACCCATTCAGTTATGAAGTCGATTCTTCATTCATTGCAGAAAATGCTCTTTCTACTGTAGCTATCGCAACTGGTAAAACTAGAGCCAAAGTCAAAAGCCTGAAAACCAATGGATACCTTATATCTTTTTGGGTCTCAACGATCTTTCAAGAAACATCACCAATTCCTTTTAAGTTTGAAAACTCAACACTAGACCGCACATCAAAGATGAAATTCTCAAGTCAATCCGAATGCCAAAAGCCCTAGTACCAAGAAGACTTTTAGGATAAAATTCGCCCATCAGTTCAACTTTTGGTTGTCAAAACTTGCAAATGAGTTGGATAGACTTAGACATGCAACACAAAGAAGTAACTCGGTGTTTGCCTCATTAAAGCGATTATTTAGCTCTTGAAGTTGCATATTTATGACAGTATACAACTCGACGCAATTAGGTGTGATAAGGAGGGCAAGTAGTGGTGAAGAGAATTAGAGAGTTATAAGGAAAATTATTTGGTGTGGTCAGTGGTAAGGAATAGGGCAAGTAGTTAGGCATAAAATACCATATACAAGGGGCAAAAATATAAAATTCTAAAAAATATTATACCTATCCTATTAAAATTTGACTCCTCAGTGATGTCAAGTGACCCCGCTTGACCCCCCTTGGCTCCGCCCCTGTTGTTAGGCACATCACTACCAAATTAGGCTTTTCAGGACAATTGATGACTTAAACAGGTATTATATCTGTTTGCTTTTTGTTTCCTTCTGTGGTATACATTGTTTGGCACATCACTACCAAATTAGGCTTTTCAGGAAAAATTGATGACGTAAAATGGTATTATATCTGTTTGCTTTTTGTTTCACTGTGAGCAAGACGGTTTATACATGGATCATGGTCGGGTCACGGATGGAATGAACAGCCCTAGATAGCTTGATACTCATTGTTGGGTGATTTTTTGAACAGTTTAAGCTGTTAAGCAAACCTGTGAATTAACACAGTTGACACCTTTGCTACTCAAGCGGGAGTCTTGTGAAATACAACCTTGATAACTTATCTAAGTATTCTGTACATATCAATCCAGTATTCGTAGTCACTCTGGATTAAAGAAAGTAGGGCGATGTCCTAAAGCATCAACAGATTCAACACTATGAACCAGATGGACATCAATATCATCTAAATCCGTAAGCTTACCAGTCTAAACCCTCAAATAAACCTTCTCCTTTTATTGCAGAAGTTTTAAAAATTGACCATTGGCGGTTTTTTATCTTGTGCAACTCTAGTGCCTCTGTCACTGCAGCATCATCAAGTGCACCAGGAAGATCCTGCAGACCAAAAACAGAAACACTATAAAGACAAATATTCCAACAAATTATAAAATAAAATAAAAAAAGGTTACGTCAGGTGTAAAGAGGTATTAGCAGAAATTAAAAGATATCAAAAAATAGGGGTCTGCAGCCTTATGGCCAACTTTCACGACGATGTCATAAGTACAACTCAGCATCAAATTTCCTTACTCTCGACTCATTGCCTATGAAGCACCGACACTTCTAGAGGTCGCCGTGTCCATGTATTGGACATGGGGACACGGCGACATGTGTGTCCCACGCAGGGACACGTATTGGACACACCACGTGGCGTGTCCCTTAAATTAAATTATTTTTTGGAGGGGGACACTCTGGGGACACGGCATGGACACATGTGTCCCCCATATACCCACTCTCACTCTCTGTGTACATGTATATATATGCATATATATATGGATGTATGTCTTGGTATATATATTTCCATTGACGGTGTTTATCTTACATTATGCATATACGAGTATATATACTAGTAATAACAGTGTAGATATCTTACATATCAAAAGAAAAGTGTATATATCTATGTATATAATTATTATATATTGTTATTGCATTCATATATGATTTATTTATACACATAATTATTTATTTATTTGTTTTTGCCGTGTCCCCCACCGTATCCATGCCCATTTTTTAAAATTCACATGTCCCGTGTATGTATCCGTGTCAGTGTCCGTATCCGTGTCAGTGTCCGTGCTACATGCCTCATTGCGGTGAAGACAAACAAAATAGGAAAATGATAACAACATGCACCTGCTTGTTTGCATAAATGAGCACAACAGCACCTTTCAACTCTTCTTCCTGAAGGATGACATACCAAGATTCTTATACTTCAAGACGACATTTAGATTGAGTGAGAAAAATAATAGGAGAAATATTACTTGTATAAAAGGTAAGAGAAAAAAGAAATAACAGCAGTATCCACATTTTTCCAAAATCTTCTTCATGAATAAATCGCCAAATGAAAGCATATATCAACTAGCTATAGTATACCTCCAGAATTGCATGAAACTCATCTTTAGCAATTACCAGCCTGTCAGTGTCACTCGAATCGACAACATAGATTATGGCTTGAGTATTAGGAAAATAGCATCTCCAATATGGCCTGTAGTGATCAGAAAATCAGACTATCCACTTGGGCCGTTTATGCCAAAGAACCAATTTTGATGCCAATCAAATAAAGGCTCAAAGATATCCATGTTAACTTAAAATAAAAGCAAAAGAATGATGTATTTCATGACAATTTTCTGGTGACATATTCAGTTACATAAAGAATCTCCATTCAATTGAGTACTAATAATATAATCATACAAAGAATGGTAGAAGGGAATGAACCAAGCAAATCGAGAGAGTAAAAGAATTCTCTCTCATTTCCACATTGTAAGTAGGGGTGTACAAGGGTCGGTCTAGGTCGGGTTTGACCTGGACCTGTCACCCAAGGTTCTAAAACTCGCTAGGCACTCCCAGGGTAGCTGGGCACCTTCTAGCTTCCAAGGCCGAGTCAGCGAGGGCCCTTCTAGTGCCTAAGCGGCAAGTACTCAACCTTCTTTTAGAACACTACCGTCAGCCGAACCAAAATTATCGGGTTTCCAAGTTCTTCACCCGTCGTTGACTTATATCCACTTGAAACTTGATCGGGATAGTGCCATCGGATTGTCGGTTGGAATCTGTCAATTTGTTCGTGATAGAGCTTGTCGCACGTTTGTTCATTATAACCTCCGAGGCTAATAAATGAGCCTTGGTGGCCTCTCTACTCATTGCCAATTGATTTTGAGTTAGATGCTTTAACATGGTATCAGAGCTAGAGTTTCATTGACTTATATCCACTTGAAACTTGATCGGGATAGTGCCATCGGATTGTTGGTTGGAATCTGTCAATTTGTTCGTGATAGAGCTTGTCGCACGTTTGTTCATTATAACCTCCGAGGCTAATAAATGAGCCTTGGTGGCCTCTCTACTCATTGCCAATTGATTTTGAGTTAAATGCTTTAACATGGTATCAGAGCTAGAGTTTCGGAGACTTATGGACAAGACTCTATGTTTTGATGGTTGGTTCCCCCTTTGTTTGCCGTTGATGGTTGCCGTATGTGTGAAATCGTTTGTTTACCTCACCACGTGCGAGTCAAGGTCGCATGTGCAGAGGAGAGTTAAAGCTTGTCCCACATTGAATCATTATAACCTCCAAAGCTAGTATATGGGCATGGGCTGCCTCTCCACTCATTGTCAATTGGTTTTGAGTTGGATGCTTTAACGAGGTATCAGAGCTAGGCTTTTCCAAAGGCTTTTGGACACATAAATCAAAATGATTCTTGGGTCTACCCTCTATGATGCTGTTAGGGATTTGATTTTGATGATGTTTTTCTAAAATGATTTTAAATTATGTTTGGGAAATTTAATATTTAATGAAATTGTTGAAGCTTTTATAATTTACAAGGTGCAAGTATGTTGGATCAAATCTTGTGTTGGGCCATAATCATAACTCTTTTTTTTAAGCCCAGCAGTTGGTGGATCCATTTGAAGTTGAGGCCTTTCACGCATTGGCCCATTAGCAGTACACTACAATAATGTAGTACCTTGGCATGGTACACAGCCGGCCTTCCAAGCGTGGCACTCAACAAGCCTTCATAGTGTGTTACTCAGCCAGGCTTCCAAACGCAACTACAAATAACAGGGCACTCTATTTTTTTTTTCTCTCTCTCTCTCTCTAAATTTAATCAGGGGACTATGAAATTTTTGTGGATTTTCTTCAATCAAATTATGTCAAATATTCTCACACTTGCACTTTTATTTTCCGTCTGACAATTTGAAACATGCAGGCTTAATTTGAATTAGGAGTAATCTTTTTGTCCCAAGTTCAAAAAAGGGAAATTTGCAATTATGGCAAATATTCGTTGGGCTTCAGACATCATATCTAATCATAAAGTTTGTGTACACATATTTGCTTTATATTTTGTTTGATTTCATTACAAAATATTTTGTACACATTTGTTGACTTTGTGCCCAGATGAAGTTGCTCCTATTTAATTTATGATTGTTGAGCCGAAAGGGAAAATGGAGTAATTAATATGGTGAACGTTCGAGCTGCTTTTGCAAGATTCACTTGGATTTGTTCTTGGTTATTTAAAAGAAGAGTCTTCATCAGATATAACAACAAGCCTTCAAGAAAATCAATCGTTCAAAAACTCAAAGAATACACAGTCTGAGATATACATTGTAGAGTATCTTCTTCAGACTTTAGAAAGAGAGTTTTTCACTGTAGATTTCTATACTCTCTGTGCAAGCCTACACTTGTAAATTCACCCTTACTTAGAGGGATGGAATCACACCACACATAAACCCACCTTGTGAGAGAAGGAACCCAATCCACTGTGTTGTCAGTTAGGATTTTGTTTCTCCATATTTACTGGGTAAAGTTTGGTTGTAGTTTGTAAACTGGTCTGCGTGTACCAGTATTGGAAGTTTGTGAACTGGTCTGCGTGTACCAGAGGAGTTGTTGTAAAGGAGTGTTGGCTCCTATGAAATCCAACCCAGGTGTAAGTACTAAGAACATAGTGGATACCAGTGAGTGTTCGGGTGAACATCACTGAAGAGTGGACTAATCAGTTAGCTGAACCACTATAAAAATCCTCTGTCTCATCTCTTGATTATTTCAGTACTTCATTATTTCAACTATCCGTTTAATTTACTAATCCTTCTACTTGCAAAAGAAAAATTGAGTATTATAGGATTCAAACCTATTCACCCCCTTCTAGATTGGAATATCAGATGCCTTTTGGCTTTGATTTGAGGGCATGATTCTGTAGCAAACGCGACGGTATAGGGGGAACACTGTTTCAGTGGTATTCTGTGAGCAGCCATTTTGTGCATTTATTGCCAAAGGTTAGGTCTGTCTCCAATCCATCTGTTTCAGTGGTACTCTGGGAGCAGCCACTTTGTGTATTTATTGCCAAATGTTAGGTCTGTCTCCTATCCATCCCTCGCCCATACCCCCAATTACTGGGGACTAAATGGGTTATGTTATTGTTGTTGTTGTTGTGTTTTTGGACAAGATTCTATTGTTGATGGTTGGTTCCCCTTAGTTCAGTGTTCTAAAAATTGGTCAAGTCACCTGACTAGTCGGCCCCAAGTCGCTAGTCAGAGGTCCCCCGACTTGATCAAAACCCAACTAGTCAGCCAAAAACCGCTAGTCAGCAACCGACTAACTAGCATCTTGTAGAACTTTGCCTTAGTTTGTCGTTACAGGTTGATAGTAGTCATATGTCTTGAATCGTTGTTTATCTCTCCACGTGCGGGTCAGGGGTCACACATGAGGGGAAATGTTAGAGCTTGTCTCACATCGGTTACCAACAAAGCTAATATATGAGTCTTGGCACTCATTGCCAATTGGTTTTGAGTTGGATGCTTTGACAATTCGGATTGATCTTGTTGGAACGAACACCTGAAATACAGATCTGAGAAAGATCAAAGAATATTGCAGAAATGTGGCAGATTTAAGAGACAGGCACCATTAATGGAGGAGAAATATATTGCAGCAATTTATTCTCCGTTAGTGGCATCGGAAGTTCCACTATTTTCTTATCAATCTGAGAGAGAGAGAGAGAGAGAGAGAGAGAGAGAGAGAGAGTCACGCATGAGAGCATGAATTCCCAAGTTGTTGGAGGAAAAGTTAAGGACTAAAGGAAAAGTCCTCTCAGTGTAAGGTATCAGCGAATACATTCTTGACAAGTGGAGTACCTATTAATAGTATCTGAGGTTTCAATCTGTCAGATCAGTTTACATGGGTTTCACAAGGCAACATCCAATCCCGACTGTCCATCCATCATTTTACAACATCTGAAATCTGATGCTGACCATTAGTTGCTCTGAAATCGACCGTGGACCCTTGGAACAGACCGAGTTGGTCGGGTTCTGCAGGTTGCATGGATCTGCGCTCAACCCTATGTAAGTGATCCATGGGCACACAAGCAAGTAACAACTTCTAATTGAAAGAAAACCTAGAAGCCACATCTATGGATCATTTTCCCTACAAACTTTTAGTTTAACCGATCGCATTTAGGTAATTGCCAGTGGTGAAACAAAAACACCTTGTGTAATTTTGTCCGTTTTGACCGCCCAAGCTCCATGGACTTCCCAAATAGGTCACCCATCCCTGGATTGCTCCAGTCCGAGCACACTTAACTGCGAAGTTCCAATGAGCTTTGATGCTCTAAGGCCTAATACTTTGTTGTATCCCTACGGATATTTCTCTTTCTAACCAAACAATTACTAAGACACCTATTGTGATTCCTAATACAAGAGTCAAAATAGGAACAAACATCCATATGATCCCATAGACTTCTTTTAAGGATTCCAATCTAGAAAAAGAATTGATAGCTTGTACTTTTGTTGTATTAATAATCATTTCAATGATCAACTTCTCCCATAATGATATCTATGCTACCAAGTATCGTTAGAATATCAGCCAATTTCATTCTTTTAACTAATTGAGGAAGAACTTGCATATTGACAAAACCCGGCGGTCGAATTTTCCATCTCCTAGGAAAAACATTCTAATCTCCTATCAAACAAATGCCCAATTCTCCTTTTGGAGCTTCAACTCTTGCATAAAGTTCTTGCTTCGAAAATTCTTACATAAAGTTCTTGCTTCGAAAATTCAAAAGTTGGAGAAGGTTTTTTACTAATGAATCGATATTCAAAATCATTCCATTCAGCATTGCTTACTCTATCAAAGCACCGGATTTCTAAATTCACATAGGGTTCTCCCGGAATTCCTTCCAGAGCCTGATGAATAATTTTTATAGATTCTGTTATTTCACCGATTCGTACTAAATAATCTGATACATGTAACAATGAACTTTCTTGCATTCACCAAGGATGGGTTGTCACAATCACCCCACCTTGTGATGCAAGCAGAACTCATATGTGCTCAATTTAAGAAATTTCTACACGAAGAAGCAATAGTTTACCCTCTAATCAGCATTACCTACACTCTCCTAGAAATCAGGTCTAAGGAGAACAATTTACCTCTGAAAATCCTTAACTATAACTTCTCTCCTCTCTAACATAAAGCCCTACAAACTCCAAGAAATTAGGTCTAAAGAGAACAATTTACCTCTGAAAATCCTCAATTATAACTTCTCTCCACTCTAACATAAAGCCCTCATGAACTATGTAAGTTTCTCTCAATTTGTGAACAAGGAAGCACAAATTGGCAAGAGTTTCCTTCTTGAACACTTGGCAGAGGAAGAAGGAGAATAGAAGTAGGGCTCAGTTTTCACGTTAGAGAGAGAGAGTAGGAGGCAAGGACCTTACAGGGTTGGTGAATGTTTGCGGTATGGAGCTTACATGGTTGCTGGATGTTTCACTTATCCATGCTTCGCAAGTGCAAAAGAGTCATCTAATATATTGGTTCCTCAATCGGTGGAGTTGGAGGAAGATATGACCTATGTGGAACAACCAATTTGGATTTTAGATTACAAAGAACAAGTCCTTCGTAACAAATCCAACCGCTAGAGAAGGTATGATGGAGAAGTTGCTCAACAGAATGTGTGCAAAATGGGAAACGGAGAAACGTATAAAAGAGCTATACCCTCGTATATTTACGAGTTAGGAGGCATAAGAATCATATTCATCAATTTACGAGTTTGACACCTAGCAACCATGTAAGCTCTTTGCCTTCTACTCTCTCTCCCTCTCCCTCCCATAACATGAAAACTGAGCCCCACTTCTATTCTCTTGCTTCCCATCTACCAATTGTTCAAGAAGGAAACCGTAGCCAATTTGAGCTTCCTAATTCACAAATTGAGAGAAACTTACCTAGTTCACGAGGGCTTTGTGTTAGAGAAGAGAGACAAGTTATAATTTGAGGATTTTCAGAGGAAAATTGTTCTTCTTAGACCTAATTTCTATGAGTTTGTAGGTTGAATGGTGATTAGAGGGTAAACTATTGCTTCTTCATGTAGGAATTTCATGAATTAAGCACATGAGTCTTGCTTGCATCAAATCAGTTGTATAACTTGCATAATTGCCATGAATTCCGTATGTTAAACCTATACCACATGCTGTTGTTGATGCAGAACAGAAGTAGGTGCCATTAGGTTAGTTTAATTCATGTTTGGGATTAGTTTTTGCTATTCCCGCATAGAAGCTGACAACAACGGGCACTTTGGGAAAACAGCCATTTTATCAAATGAGAAATAAGGCCTAAAGCTGCAACACCTATGGCTTTACCCATGGTCGGTCCTGAATTCCTATTACTGCCCTATCCAATGGCCATGATGTGAAGCAAAACCAGCCAAATTTGCATTGAAAAGCATGGCAATTGTTTTTGCTTGTGCTACACATCCACATTTGACTCTTTAAGGTTTTAACAGAAATGGGGGAGTCTGCGGTCCCTTGGGGTTAGCACCCATGCCAACCCCATCCGAAATCATCCGTCTCACGCATTAACAGCTCAGGTCTCACCCTGCCTAAGTGTAATCTGAGCCGTCCATTACTTGAGGCAATCTGAGTCGTCTATGCGTGAAACTAACGGCCTGGATAGGGATTGGCAGGGCCTGCCAACCCCCACGGACACCAGGCCTCCCGGGTTTATGCCTCATGCACTGTTTTCTTTGTTAGAAACTAGACACAAAGAGCTTACCAATGATATAGCCAACACAACCTGGTTATGCCCGAGTGATAACAAATTTGCTTTTAAAGATGACTCAGAAATTCTGTCTCTGCAGCAGTTTTACTGTTATGGACAGTTATAATTGCGAAGCCATAGTAAGGTTAACCAAACTCCATTTTTCATATATGACCTACTGATTCGAAGAGGAAGAAGCCTACTTTCCAATGGTTTAAGTTTCATTATTAAATTCATGTTATTCTTTTAGATATGGTCAGAACTGAGAAGAGTACACCTAGGTCATGGACTAGAGTCTTAATTCTTAGAAATTCTTGTATCTAATTACTTTGAATCATCTTTGGAGCATTGAAACACATTATTTATCACTTTTATTGCATTGGTTGCATTTGGTTCCATATTTAGGGATGTGGGATATCACAATCTCAGATCTCCCACCCTTAAGATCGCAACGTCCTCGTTGCGCTACATGGTTTGTCACTTTCACCCACCAAGCATGTGAGACAAATACCCAATTAAGCATGTCAAGCTCGTCTCATGTGAGACCCGCCCAAGCACGACAAGTACCTCAAGCTCCTCCTTTGTTGGGCCCATCCAAGCACATCTCTCACACTTCTGGTTGTGCAAGCTTTGATACCACCTACGACCCGCCCAGCTGACCTGCTAATTTTTAGCCCAACCACGTGACTCGAAAGGTTAACCTCAAGTTAGTAGTAGCTAGTCGGTGGTATCTAATATTCAGTTCATTACTTCTCTTTATCCCACATCCAACTGACCTGCTAACCCTTTGCCTAACCTCGCAGCTCAAAAGGTTAATCTCGAGTTATACATAGCTGGTCAGATTTCATTATATATTACTTACTCCTTTCCCATTCTACCGATGCGGGACTATGCCCAAGATGGGCTCTTACACCTTGTGGCTGTTAATAAAATACAACGGCTGGCAGCAAACAAGTAGCTAAAAGTTTAAGTAACATTTCAGTTCTATAACCTATTTCGACTTCCTATCATTTGCAGAGTTTCTCCCTTTATGTACCAGCAAACAAGTAGCTAAAACGTTTCTTAGAACTTAGAAGCATATAGTGGGCATTGGCACATCATTGCAAGTCAAGACTAAGATTCGGGAACAAAATAATAGAAGGGGTGGTTTATTAGAACAGTTCTACGAAAAGCAGCAAAAACTGAATATAGTCATTATGAAATTCATAAAGTTATGAATCCTAGCTTTTGAAAGAAAACAATGCCTAAAAAACTAATTTGTGTTAACTAACTTCATAATCCTACCAAAGCAGTCAATTCTGCAAATTTCTCATAAATAGCATATCATATAGTCATGCATGTTATGCAAATATGTAGAATAAAGAAAGTGGAGCTACGAACATAAGACCAAAAAAGGAAATATATGCCAAGTGAAAATAATACCTGATGCTTGTCTGCCCACCTGGGTCAACCAAAACACCACAATTAGTTGAATAAACCAACCAAAACCAGCAATAGTAATTCTCACCTAAACAACCTCGTCAAAAAAAGGCAGAATATGATCAAAGATTAAAGTTGGAGTTCCACTATAAAAATACATAAAAGGAACTGAACAAGTCTCGTGCCTTAAAAAATAGTAACCTTCATCACTATGATCCGTCCCAAGTCATATTCCTAGAGGGGCCTATTTCATGGGCAGTAGTTGTATACTTGTATTCATCCTGCCATTCAGAGGAAGAAGCTTCATTGATTATATTTAGAGCCCCTTATTTGCTTGTATATAATGTCCTAACCAGTTTGATAGATGGACCCTATTTGTTCACTACCATACTTCAAATCCTGTATCCTACATTACAATAACTCTATGTGCAACAATATGCACTACTTTGAAAGCAAGGCTTGCGTGAGAAATTATTGTTCAAACATTGTCTCGTTATCTGGATCAGAACAGTCCAATATTACTCGGTATTGCCCTAGGAACAAGTGAGGTGATGGAGGGGGTAATGGTAATCCTACAGACAAAACATAACGTTTGGAATTACCTAGAGTTTCCGCTCTTAGACTCGAACATCAATTCTTACGCTTGGCAGCTCAAGATTCTATCTTGGCACCAAACATTGTACATCCAGAAGCAGGGACGGAGCTATGTGGTTGGGTGGGGTGGCACCTGCCACCCCCGGTTCCGAAAAAAGTTTTATTTTACATCAATAGATTAGGCACCTACCAGTATCCAAACAACTTGATTTCCTCACAAAGGATGCTAAAAAGAGAGTTTTAAAAGATGAATGGTTCAGATTATTAAAAAAATATCTCAAAGGCTTCTATTTAAATACCATAGGAGAATTGAATCAAGCTTTGTTTTTGTTTCAACAAAAATAAAGACTAGGCAAGGCCTGACTTGGTAATTACCATTTTTCTTCATATTTTTACTAAAAATTCTTCTCTACTGAAAACATAAAACAATACCAGTAGACTCTCGTTAGATAGTGCCACCCCATAACCTAAATCCCAGCTCTGTCCCTCGGTCCTTGCCCAGAAGTCACCAAAAACTAGAAAGGTGGCAAAGATAATGAGAGTACACATATGCGAGAAAAATGGAGGAAAGTGGGGTAGTGAAGAAAGAGATTACGAGAGTGTTACAACTTGCACATAATAACCATCAAGGTTATAGAGTCCTTTCATTGTGGATGCCAAAACTTGCTCTAGCAGTCTAGCATTGTAGCTTAATATAAAGTGACATATAACAAAATACAAAGGCAAAAGGCACCTTAAGAAACATTTCCAACCACTTACAGCCCTACCAAACCAAACAGAGCCTTAACTTCGCAGCAATCTTTGTTTCTTTTCTTTTCTTGTCATTCGTTTTTGCAATACAACAAGATTCACATTAAAAAGCAGTACACCTAATTTGTCGCTACTTGTTACTGATCACAAAACATATTCACTGAAGTTTCTTGTCACACCAACAGATTTAACGAGTTTCTCTCAGAGATACTCTCCACATTATGTGCAGTCATAAATGTCATTACTCATTACAATTGAAGGGAAGGACAAGGTAACTTAATTACTCTCTTAAGGTCAGCAATGGACTACTACGAGTAAACAACGGTCATGTGAACAGAAACTCCCATGCTAACAATTAAAAAAAATTCCCAAGTTACGGATCTGAAAACCAAAAAAAAAACTACACATTTGTGAACAATACACCTACTTCATCAGCCCAAAACCAATGGACTTAAATTGCCATTCAACTCATTTCCATCCAATTACATAGAGCGATATAATTTCAAACTGCCAATTACTGTTTGCACCCAATAATAGCAATCAAAAGATTCAGAACATAAAGCAGATATCAGGATCAGAAAACAACAGCAAAAGCCAATTACATTCCAAGATACTGCCCCGCAATAGAAAGAAAAGTGCATATTGTCAAGTTAAAAGATGTCTCACCCAGATCCCAAACTTGAAACTTTATGTTGTTATACTGCACTGTTTCGACATTAAAACCAATTGCTGCATCAAACATATAAAGCGGACTCAATTCACAAGTCTCAATAGAAAAAACATAACACTCGCAGTGAGGTGTCAATATTTAATACTCAGGATATGCAGTAAAACGGCACCATAATTTCCAATTGCAAGGGCTCCAATCTATGGATCATGACCATCTTAAACCTAGACAATGGAGAGGTCCATTACAAACACGACAAATGAGATATTGCCACCTCAAATGGCTAGCAAAATGATCTAGATAAGGTCACAAGACCAATTTGACAAGATTGCCAAGAGAACATTGAATAGTAAAATTTTCAAGATGTGGCAATATGTGATGTAAAGCCAAACTTTGGCATCCAGAATGGCAAAATCCTCTCAACCCTTCTGCCAAGCTCAGTGACAACCCAATTTGGCAATTGCCAAACTTTTCACATCATCCAAACCATTTGATTTGCATCGAAAAATGAGACGGGTGGACTTCCTCTAAGTGACTTCATATGGACTATGGAGCGTGCATCTACTTGTCAAATGATGATCCCCCAGGGTTTGCAATGTTCCACTGGAGTAATGAAGAGGATCTTAATCCACATACACCGAGTTGCCCACTACCATTTCTGTAAAGCCATTCTTTAGTGGTTTTGGAAATAATAATAAAAATGTAAGCAAAAGACAGGGTAAGAGTACTACTAACTTGGAATTGTGGAGACAACTTCTCCCATTTGAAGACGATCTGCACGAAATCGAAAATAGCGTTCTCACATTATCACAATCACCAACAAAACAATTCAGAGAACCATACAAAATCATATTGAAAGACAATTTAGATAGATGGGATAATGAATCATACAGAGAATTGTGGTTTTCCCAGCATTGTCGAGACCGAGAACGAGGATCCGAGCTTCTTTATTACCGAATAGCGAAGAGAACAATCGAGTAAACACAATCCCCATTTTTTACTAACTCCTTTAGCGAAATCCAGATCAGATCTCAAAGAAGAATCCTAGTCGAGACCTTCCTACAGTAAAACCCTAACATCACCAATTGATTTAGTAAAGCACAGACAGAGAAAGATAGGTAGTAAGAGAGAGACTAAATGTGCGCCTCCACTTACGTATCTATGCATACAGCAGGAGAGATCTGGGGAGGAGAGAATGGAATTACGTGACGGAGAGAGAAGAGGATCTGCTTGTGAGTATGGACTTCGGTTGGGGGTAAATCCGACAAATCAGCAACGTCAAAATTCCGATTCGAATTCTCTCTCTCTCTCTCTCTCTCTCTGAGGAAATGAGAAAGAGAGAAGAGGGAGAATAGAGCACGAAGTAGAGAGAAGACCAAACACAGAGCAAATACAGTATACTATTCCGATTTACGAAAGACACATGCTATTCGTTTTCTAGTTTAATTTTAATTTTAGTTTTAATGTCATCGTTATTTTTCTATTTATTTTTCTTTATTCATTACATCTAATGATATTATAAAAAAAACTAAATTATCTTACCAAACACAGTCAGGATAATTTTACACTTTACCCCTTCGCCGTGCTTTGGCAAAAAAATCAAAATTTGGTTTTTTGTTGCGAAAAATCTAGGGGTACTGATCCTCTAATACTACTGACCCCGCACTTAGGAGCATTCAATTGAGATGATTTCTGCTAACCCCCCAGAATTCGATTCTGGAGTGAATGGATGGCTAGGATAGACCGTTTGGGACCCACAAAAGGGTTCCCGGGCCATCAGTGTGTGGTTGGTACCGAACGATCGATACGTATAGAGCGGTTCTTTTTCTTTTTTTTGTCCTTATTCAAAAAAAAATTCATTTGTTAGTTTTGCGTTAAGTTTTTGTGATTTATGGATTCATATCAAAAAAACGAATCCAAAAAATATAAAATTATGGTCAAAAGTAATATTTTTTTAATAAAACCAAAAATAAACTAAAATATACTACCAGTTTATTTGTCTAATTTTGGTTTTATTAAAAAAAATTGTTTCGACCATAATTTTATACTCTTTGGATTTGTCTCGTCGAGACGAATCCATAAACCACGAAAACTAGACGCAAAACTAACAAATGAAAAAAAAAATGAATAAGGATAAAACAAAAAAAAACTAGTTTTTTGGTTTTTTTGCCAAAATTTTAAGGTTGATTTTTCACATTCGATATTATTGTATTTACATTGAACCGTTCTATTGGTACCAACCGGAGGTACCGAGTGGCGTCAGGGACTCCCTTGTGGGTCTCACACGGTCAATTCAAATCGTTCATCTATTTCAAAATCAAATTCTGAGTGGACTCACATAAGAATCAATGCAATCGGATGGCCCAATGAGCTCGATCCAAAATCACCTCATTTCAATGAATAAATGGTTCAGATTAACTGTGTAGGACCCACAAGGGGATCCCGATGCTAGTACCGGGTGGTCGGTATCCCTTGTATTTCTGATATACATTTTAATTGACAAAAATATCAAAAAGTACCTAAAATATCATAGTGAATACTCATTTTAAATATATACTATATAGGTTTTAAAATGAATACACTCAATATCCCAAAAAAAATTCACTTTTCCAATCAGGATTGAGGGTGCATATGCTAAAAAGTTGAGAGCTAAGTGAAAGAACAAAAATATGGGTTTTGGAGCTAAAAATTCAACCACTTTCCAATGTTCGATTTAGCTGAATTTTTGCATGCCCTCTTAAAAATTGTTATGAACAACAAAAATGGGTCCGATCATCAATGTCGGCACCGGAGGTACAAGGGTAATGTTCACCCTTTTTAGGAGAGCTCAATCTAAATTGTTGTCTAAAAAGTTGGAAAACAATTAACGATTTACTTTTTAAACAAACCTAGTAACGATTAAGTAAAATGTTGGAAACGATTTTCTCACTTAGCAACGAAGAAATATTCTTTTTATAACCACATCCTTTTTCTTTTTTGCATTTATATGATACTACAAATGACAAGATTAAAAATTCATTTGTATACTCTCACACTTGGAATGACAGAAAAAGGTAAAGAGGAGTGGATTTGTACATAAAGGGAAACTTGGAATGATAGAAAAAGGTAAAGATGAGTGGATTTGTACATAAAGGGAAGGGGAAACTTATTAATATATATATATATATATATATATATATATAATCCGAATCAAGTCAGGACGACCTGATATACCTTAAGTCCAAACTTTTGATCTTAGTCGTTGGATCTCATCCAACGGCTCTGATAAAACAAAGGATCTTGCGGGTCAAATGGCTACTGGGTCCGGGTAATTTTAACTCGCGGGTCCTGACACTCCAAACGGATCCTCACTTCCTCATTCATGCTCCACTGCAGTGAGAAAGAGAGAGAGAGAGGCAATTCTTGTGAAGAACAGCGATCGAAGGCCAAAGAAATCAATCGAAGGACAAATCGAAGGAGAACAAGAAGACGAAGTCGACATCCAAGGTCTCTCTCTCTTCTCTCTCATTTTTTTGGTTGCTCACTCTTCGAATCAGTTGCGAAAAACCCTAGTTTTTTGTGCGATCCCAAACTCAAACAAATCCCCTTGTTTGGGTTCTTCATTGTTCGAATCAGCTACGAAAAACCCTAGTTTTTTGTGCGCTTTCGAATTCGAACGAATCCCCTTTTTTGGTTGCTTCACTGTTCGGATCAGTTTCAAAAAACCCTAGTTTTTTGGTGTCGCCCTTTTTGGAAGCTTTATCATGTTTTTATACCTCATTATTTTTCCTAACCAAAACTATTTTTGCAAATAAATTGACTTGTAGAATTCCTTTCAACTGTAAGGACTTTAAATTAACTGCAATTACCATTTGTGTGCACTGTGATCTCTTTAATGCATGATGGTTCCTTATTTTTGAGACCACACATCCATTTTATATACACACAGGTGAATATGTGATAATAATTTGTGATTTTGTGTTTAAACTTGAAAGATTATTTGCTTATGAAATTTTGTGTTCCTTTCCAAATATTGAAATTACAAGAAGGGATGCCTCATGGGTGAACGTTTGAATGAGAGATGGGCTAGGAATATGTTAAACGGGCTACTGCTACTGGTTGGTAAGGAGTACATTTGTTGGGTGAAGTCTGAATTGCTTGCTGCTGCTGTTTAATTGGATTGCTGCTACTGTTTGAAGTCTGAATTACTTGTTATATATTTCATTTGTACCTAAATGTCTGTAGTTGATATGATCTAATATACATTGATCTAAAAGTTTGGCCTTCTTGTTAGCTCAACTACAATTGAGTGAATCGTATGTGTATTGAGCATGCTAATGAGAGGGTTTATCATTTCTAGTTATATGTTGTTGGCAATCCATTGTCGAGTGAACCGTATGGTTTATCATTTCTGGTACATTGTTGGCAATCCATTGGTTGTCTGGTTATATGTGAAATAGTTTACATTTGCAGAATAAGCAAAGTGAATATTGTTGGCAATCCATTCGTGTGTACTTCTGGTCTCTTTTATTTTTTGCTGACAACTGCCTTTCAATTTTATGTATAATACAGATATCAAATGTTGCATTTAAAGAACAAACTGTTCATAGTCCATGGATACGGACACAAGATAATGGACATGACACAATACGCATTGTAATATTTGAGTTTGGCATTTCACCAGTGTTTCTTTGAATGCAACATTTGATATCTCTATTTGTCTGGAAAAATTTGATATAGACTTGGTGAAGAAATTTTACGAGTTTGTAAAAACGATTGCACTTGTTGCTGCAAGTGCTCTTTGGGTGGAACCTTTCATATTTCAACCTATGTTGTTTCATTTTGTATTGTCGTCCAGTAGAGATCTACTTTGATGGTTTAATGGTTCTAAATGTTCCCTTGGATTGACACCAGTGGAGAATGGGACAAATTATAAAAATGCTCTAAATCAAAATCTTTTCATTCACATGGCACAATTTTTGGTTGAGGAAACTTCACTAGTGTTTTGTTGAGATCCAATGATGGTAGCTTGGTCTTTGTACTGGTTGTTACTCTCTTATGTGAACACTGAACTAACTTTGGTTGTCTAATACACTCGAATGAATGTGTCTCAGTCCAGTTCTTACAATATGCATTCCTTTTTTAGGACTTTGGCAAGTGAAGTACTACCATTTTCTTGTAACTTCTGGTGTGATTGGGGCAATTTTTGAGGACTTTGTAACAACCCAAGCATAAGCTTTAACATACCCGGGCTGCTGGGCCAAAATAGATTAGCAACGTGGATGTAGTGTAAAGATAAAAGTCTCAAACATACAAGAGCACTGCCAATCACAGTAACAGAGATGAAAACCAAATGAGCAAAATGAACAGATGTTTAACCAATTTTAACCAAATGAGCATAATGTGCATTTCACCGCTCAATGGTCCAAGGCCAAAACAAAAAATACAATACAAGTTACCAAACATGATAAAAAAAAAAAAAGAGAAGAAGTTACCAAACAGAACTATAGCAGTTTCGACAACTAGTGGCTATCACATAGAAAGCGATTCATCTTTAGGCATAAATGTTACTTGATTCAATCAGTGCCATTGGAATGTTGACATGGATACGAGCCGATACGGACATTGACACGGGATACGGAATACATTGATTGCATTTTTAGGGTAGTTAGACTGTAAATGTAGAGATTGCCTCGTCTCAATCCCATCGACATATGGTATTTCCAACTTAAAAACTCTGTATTTACCCGTAGTTCTGTTGACTAAGAACTGGATCTTTTCTATTGTTCTTGGAGAAATCACTTTGAATTTGCTATCTATTCGAACTTTAGCACCTGTTTATGCAAATGAATACAAGAAAAAACGATGAGATTCCATAACAAGGAGGGAACTACAAAGAGAATTGTTGAATCCATAACAAAGAAAATCAGGGATGAACTGAAAATATGATGTTTGATACTACAACTCTTGATTCTACCATCATTCAAAACACATGAATAATTTTTGCTGAAGAATTTCATTTGTTCAGCACAAAGTGGTTTGCTCTACCATTATTGGATCTCAATGAAACACTTGCTTATATGGGGCTGACCCTAAAAAATGGTAGAAATAGGCGAGAGGTAGGAATACTGTGACATCGCATCTGGATATATTCAACGACCTCATTTTAAAGCCAAAATATGGAGCTTTGTTAGATATACCATACAAAACAAGAGATTTCAACACAAAAGATGAAGCTTTGTTTGATTTCGAACAAGAAAAGGGGTTTCGAAACCCTAGTATAGTTCGAGTTTGAAACCCTAGATCTGTTCGAACCCGAAAAATGAGACAGAGATACAGATGCGAACCTGGGAATGTCAATTTCTTCTTCTTTTTCTTCTTCTTCTTCACGATCTCTCTCTCTTTCTCTCTCTCTTCGTCACAAATCGCCTCCATTTCCCTCTTCATTCCAGACAGTTGTGTTTGAAAAAGGGAAGGGAAACAATGACCCGGTTTGAAGGGTTTAGACCCGAGAGTTAAAATTATCTGAACCCGATAGCCGTTTGACCCATGAGATCCAACGTCTGAGATCAAAAGTCCAGACTTAAGGTATATCAGGTCGTCTTGACCTGATTCGAATTGTATATATATATATATATATATATATATATAGAGAGAGAGAGAGAGAGAGAGAGAGAGAGAGAGAGAGAGAGTCTCCTTCCTATCCAAACCACAAAAATGTGGACCTAAATGCGGACGCCTCATTTTTCAGGACCAAATTTTTGACGATCACGAGCAAAGTTATATGTGTTCAAAACGTGTTTTTAAGGTCCCCGCGAGGATTTGGCAAAAAAATACCCGGAAGGGCTTGATCGGAGCAGTTTTTCATAAAAACGCTAATGCCCTTCCGGGTATTTTTTTTGCCAAATCCTCACGGGGACCTTAAAAACACGTTTTGAACACATATAACAGTTCGGATTGTCAAAATTTGGTCCAAAAAGTAGAGGTCCACAACTTAATAAGTTGTAGGAGTTTGGATTGGAAGTTTGGTGTGTGTGTGTGTGTATATATATTTATCATTCAATTTCCAAATTTTGTCATATTATTTGGTTTAGTTTGTACACTTGCAACAAAATTATCATTCAATTTCCAATTTTTGTCAAATTGGCCTAATTATGGGGAGCAGGGTCCTATCGTGAAAGGCTCATTATAAGGGTATAATGAGACCCATCCAACTGTCCATTTTGATCATTTGGAGTTTGGATTAAATCCAACTCTTCGATGGTGAGATGGATGGTTGAATAGGCCTCACTACACCAATGTAGTGAGTTGCCTCACTACAGTGCCTCTGCTTCCCTAATTATTTATGAATCATGAATGTATAGGTTATAGTTGAGTCGTCTTCATTTTAATAGTAGTACTCTTCGTGTGTTTTTAACTAATTACAAGTGAGGGTTACAAAATCCAATTCTTTCCCACCCACCAAAATCATCGAGAGAAAAAATCTCGAGCTTTTATACATAGAGCTATATATATATATGATAAACTTCCAATCCGAACTTTTAATTTTCGGATTTTTTATACAAATTTTTTTTTTACGATCCGATTCGTCCAATGTGTTCAGAAAGTCTATGCGAGAAATCTTAACAAAAAAACACCGGGAAGGGCTTGATCCAAGCAGTTTTCGCAAAAATATATAAATATAGTTTTTGTAAAAACCGCTTGGATCCCCTTCCTAAGATTTTTTTTAATAAGATTTCGCGTAAACTTTTAAAACATCTCCTGAACACATTGGACGGATCGGATTTTCTAAAATAAAATTGCAATATAAAAAAACCCTATTTTTTTTTTAAATCCGAGAGTGTGGACTAGAAATCCACGTATATATATAGACACACACTTTACACATCTCAGCCATTGAGACGAAGGATTCAGATTTGAAGTTAATAAAACCCTCCTCACAGGTTTTAACGCTAACGCTGTTAACACTTCTCTCCGTCGCCTCCCTTCACGTCTTCTACCTCTGTAGCTCCCACCATGACCAGACTCGCTCCCCTCCAGTCCTTGTCTACCGTCGACGAGCCACCGCGCCGACGTCGACGAAGCCCTAACCTTACGAACACGGAAAGGGTGGTTGGAGCCTGACGCCGACGAAACCCTAACCAAAAGAAACCGTCAACGAGCCACCACGCCAACGAAGCCCTAAACCTACGAACACTGAATGGGTGCTTGAAGCCTGATGCCTATGAAGTCCTAACCAAAAGAAACTGTGGTTGAAGCTTAACTTCTCGTTTCTCGATTGGGAGTTTCCCTTTAATTCTGTCCATCAAGCTTCTCGATTGGGAGTTTCTCGAATCAGGTCGGTTAACTTAGTGTTTCCCTAATTTAACCGATGTCAATCTAGTTCTAGCCTGTATTCTAGTCTCGTAACTCTCGAACTCCAGTTTTACTTGCCTATTAGCTATTCGGTAGAATGTCCAACAGAGAAAGATTCTTGGTCGTTGCTCAGAGAATCAGAGCCGATGGTCATTTTTTTTTTATCAATTCACACTTTGTGCAAGACAATCTGAAGTCTTTGGACATACTTTTACTCAAATATGAAATTTTGACCTTGTCCAGTTATCAATAATACGACTTTGTGATGATTATATATAGGTTGGCAGGGCTCAAACCCAATGCTGTAAATTTCCTAGTGACCTTATTCATTCTTCTATACAGTGTGCTTGTTTCTCAAGGCCTGGGACTTGCACTTGGTGCTGCTGTTTTGGATCAAAAGTCGGCCACGATTCGATGCTCTATGGATATTTTGATCTCTGAATGGTTATATGGATGCCTAGACCCAAAGATACTTGAGTGATATTTTTGGTACTTCAGAAATGGAGTGTTTTCTGATATGATTGCTGCATTTTGATTCGATATTGCTGAGTATTTTTGACTCCTTGCCGATGATGATGCTATTGCTACTTGATGCTGTTATGGTGATCTTAATTCTGTTTGTATATGATTGGTGGAGGATTTTGATGCTGATGATGTTGTGGAAGTGTTGGTGATTCAAGCTTTGTTTCAATCCAAGTGATGATCAATGCTTTTCATCTCCTGGGACTGTGTTGTTCAGTTTTTTTCTATTTCTTGTAATCTTTTTTCCTTTCAGCATTTCGCTGAATTTCTCTCCATGCCTATACTTTGTTTGGTGCTTAGTATTTTGCTTTCCTAGATGTACCCTTCCTTTGTTGAGTTTTAATAAAATTTTTGTTGCTGATAAAAAAAAGATTGTATAGATTCAGCATGTTTTACCCAATACCTCAGAGACTACTTGACAAGCGCACGCACAAGCTTACTCAGATACATAATTTATAAAATAAAATAAAAATTACTCCTGTTTTTAAGCTTTGTGATTATACGTCTCTTGACTTAAATTCGATTCGATACAGACCATACGGTTATCATGTCTGAAATCAACAAATAAGTTTAATAAATTCAATGGACTTGACCATGACCTTGGAGTCCGTAACTTTTGCTTCTGGGGTCAAACCATGAACTGATTTTTGAGTGACATGGGATTATACTTACAATATTTCATGATACTGTGATCAATTACTGGCTAACAATAGCTGCTAACAAAGTAAGCAAGGTGAAGTGCATCACTGGCCAAAGCACCTTGCATCTAAGAGAGAGCCACATTCGGGCCATATCACAACTAAAATTACATGGTCATCAACATTCAAAATTTTGCAAATTGATTAGTTCCAAATTCCAAGAGAGTTGATCAAGCAACCCAAAGCCAAAAACAATCAACGAGAGCATTTTCACCGCCCACATAAATTGGACAAGGTCACTTCTAATCACCAAAATGCATCATCCTCTTACATAGAGTTACTAATTGATGGTTGTGATTGTCATCTAAGACTGTTACTTTCCATTTGCAACTCCATTGGTCGAGCACAATCCGCATATGAGCCTTGCATCCGCATCTAACGGTTGAACAACTTCTAGGTCTTTTCTTTGGTATCACTTTCTCATGTTCCTCTCTCTCATCATTTCCCTCCAAAACACCCTCCTTTTGATTATTTGCATTCACAACATACTTTCCCTCTTTTGCACAAACAAACAACATACTAGTCACTTCATCCGACCGGTTTCGTCCTTTGCTTGAAGCCCGAATACGAACCCAAAAACCCTTTTCTCGACCATAATCTTCACAGTACTTTCATGCCTTTTCAATTGTCTCAAAACACGTTCCTATTGTCGGTGTTTTTAACCTTTCCACAACGTTATTTGGAGTATTGGTATCATCTACTTCGACATAATCTGATCCAAAAGTTTCTTCCATTGTTCCCCTACACACAAACAACAATTATGATAAGGTGCCATTAAAGCCAAAAAAAACAAGCATGCCCTAATTCAAGCACTTATAATTGTAGGCAACTAAATCCCTGTCCAATTAAGCTTAGGACTACCCTTATAACACCAACAATGACCCCACTCACTTCACATGCAAACCTATCTATACCCATTGTTTCCTACAATAAAAGAAATTTAAAGGACCAAAGGTAATTATATAAAAGCCGAGGAAAAAAAGGTCGTAGAGTAAACAAAAAGTTTGGCAATGGCTGTGGGGTGAACTGCTACTTGAAATTTTACCAAGGTAGCAATCTGGTATAATTCAATCTGAATGATTGCATAGGGAAAGAAGACGACATTGTTTGTTTAAGGAAATAGAGAAAAAGAAAGAAACACAGACCCACAAACACAAAAAGAGGAGGCTTGCTACCACAGGATTTTCGAGCAGGGCAAAATATTAGAAGTATAACACATCAAACATGAACAATCGACAAACCCAATAGAAATGGGAAACACCCCGTCATATTGCTTATTACAGGTCCTTCTGCAAATTAGATGAGAAACTAGAAAAGAAAACTACCAAACTTGAATGATGCATAAGTAGGAGTTGAACAAGTTACCTGAAAGCCTTTGTACTTGATGAGGTTGGTGGTTGTCGTCTCCGCCCCCAGAGGAACGCTTCATCGGCATCGGTAGATGGCGCATCGGCTGGGCGTCGGCAGGAGGATGGCTGAGATGGAGTGAAGGGAGAAGACAGGCGTGCAGCGTCTTTGGGAAGACAGAGAGAGGGACGTCAGCGTTAGCGTTAAACCGTGTGAGAGGGTTTTATTAACTTTTAATCTGAGCCCTCCATGTGTGTGCAAAGTGCGTGTCTATGGATCCTCCCATATATATATATATATATATATATATATATATATATATATATATATATATATATATATATATATATATATATATATATATATATATGGAGAATCCCTACTACACCGCTAAACCAAGCAATTCTTGATATAGGTAACACAAGATGTGTGGAGATGCCAAAACACTACCAAATTGCATAATATCCAAAAATAAAAAGTTGCGGAATTTTCCTCCATCTATAAATCAAATCTGTGTTTTTTTTTTTAATCATTTTTATTCTAAAGGTTCCTTTACAAATTCAAGATCCGAAAGCATCGATTCCAGCTGACAATATCGATCCATGCATGCATCAAGAAAACCTTCACTCAAGTTGACATTGGTTTTACTCGACCACATTGTCATCTCTAAGCCACTCTTTGTCTTGACTAAAACAGTAAGCAGGAGCTTGAGTCAATGAATCTTGCAATAATTCTCCAACCTCGAAGGTAATGACATGTGTAGAAATTCCTAAAAGAATGTTCATATAAAAGGGTCAACGCAGGAATAAATATATCAATAACATCTTTGATAACATAAGACTGCTTAATGCTGAACAGCAATGCTACATATTTAGAAATTCCTAGAAAATTGTAAAATGGCCAAGTGAATCTGAGCCACTCATTACAGTTTTCTGAGTAATTTCTGGGGAGGAATTTTGCAGTTTTTTGAGTAATTTCTAAGTAGGAACTTTGGGCACTTAGGATTTCACAATGCTAAAAAGATATGCACTATCTCTCAACATATTCTCTCTCTTTGGCATTGAGCAGACTCGATCACTTAAGGTAATAGAATAATTTTTCCATACGAATTGAATATTCTCGTATCAATTTTTCTCTCGCATGATGTAGATTTGACAATATTCCTACTTTAGATGAGAAATTGAAAAATACAACCAAAATTAATTCAAGAATGTCACTCCTCGCATCATTGTAGATTGATTGATTTTGTGTATGGTAAGTGTGCATGTAGCGGCCGAATGTATTGGGGCCCAAAGGGGCCATCCCTCCATACGATGGATCACATGCACCGGTTGTCGAGGCCTCGGCTTTAGGGGGCTCGGCAGGGACCATCGTCTGCAGTGCGACCAGAAGTATCAACAAGGGTCTCGGTAGGCCCGTGCCTCGGTGGCTCGGCTACACCAGGAGCGTCATTTGAGGGACCCACAGGAGCGCTCGGTGATGTCCCCGAGCGCCGTCCTAGCCGAGTCGTTTGACCTCGGTGCCGAGGTCGGTCACGCCAGGTGTTAGTGGGCTCGATTGAGACACCTCTGACAGCCCAGGTGGCTCATTAATGGTCTTGACCATCCCACTTCCTCACCCCACTTGCTCACAAGTAGTGGCAGCCACCCAACTCCACAGCTCGCCGCAAGGAGGACTATCAATGAGGACATCGCCAGTAGGGTTACTACGCCGGGAAGGGAATAGTGTGCGGAGCACCACTTGCGGGCGACGGATATCTATGCACTCGAAAGTGCGGGGATTAATGACGGGCGCGTGAGGTCCCCGGAGGGGCGTCTTGGGCACGCAGCGCTCCCCTTGCCTATAAATACGTCTCCCTTCACCTCTGTGAAGGGGCAACAACAAGTAAACTAAAAATCTCTCTCTCTACATTTGGCTTTTGAGCTGCACTTTCTCTCTCTAGATCTCCATTTCGTAACTCTTCTCGTCGCTTACTTAGCCATCGGAGTGCCTCCCCGGACCACCACCGTCAGGGATAGGCACTAACATGGTTGCTCTCTTGTGCAGGCATCCCTCCGGCGTACCTCAAGAGTGCCTGCCACCCTCTCCGACGTACCACCAGGGTTCACAGCGAGGTCAACCTGGGCTTCTTCCTCACAGTGCTGTTCCAGGCGGTCAAGGAGGTCACTTGGTGAAGAACTCCCCCACAATGCATATACATGAAGGGTGTACCTAGTGCAGCGGCAAATCTGCCCCATTGTAGCCTCTAGATTACAGGTTCGATTAAAAAACAACCTCTCTACTTATAGGGATAAGACTGCGTACATCAATCTTTGCAGGTGCTTCGTACACTGGGTACGTATGCCGGCTCTTTTTGTTTTGTAAGTATGAATGTACTATCACATTTTACCAAAAAGAAACGACATTACCATCATAGAAATCCCATCGAACAGGCCTCTTGGTGAGCACATCCTCATAATACCAAATGAAATCCACCTTCTCCCACACATTACACAGAAACCCATCAGTGGCTTGTGTTCCAAGGTACTCGGCTCCATCTAGAAAATCCGGCCTGAGGATTCCAACGTCAAACTGCATGATCATGCACGTCCCATTTTCGCCCAATGTATAGTAGAAGGTTGTACCTGTTGATCACATAAAACAATAATATATACTATAATACAAGGAAGTTCGTTGGCAAAAAACAAGTGGCAAGAAAATTAGTGTGTGAAATACTCCATATGAGAGACACTTGCTAATCATGTTCTAAATGGGCTAAATGAGCTAAAAAACTTGGTTGCACGGATTTTGAGATGAATCGTTCTCTTCATGTGCATCACCAAGGATTTAGCATTCACCGGAAACAACTAGTATTTGAGTTGACAATGGGAAAAAGGGAGTATTTTTAGTGGAAACTTGGCCTGAGTGTCATTTCGTGCAAATACTGGTAATGGCAATTGATTTTGCGCAAATGGAGTTTTCATGAGAGGGGACGATATATTTCTTACAAAAAGAAAAAATATTGTTACACGAGTATAAATTCTTGCAAGCTACTACATATATATATGTAGGGATTTGCAGACTCTAGCTAGGTTTTAGGCTTTGTTTGGTTAAATTAGAGAAAATGGTTTATTGGTTTATTTGGTTTTATCCTTATTCAATTTTTTTTTTGCATTTGCTAGTTTTCGGTCGATTTTTTGAAATTTCTTGGTTTATCTCGACGAGAAGAATCTAAAAAGTATAAAATTATTAGCCAAACTTAAAGTTTTGTGAATAAAGACAAAAAATAAATCAAAAAACCAAAACGTTTTTTGCAGACTCTAGCTAGGTTTTAGAAAATTTGAGTAGCCGCTCCCTTTTCAAGTAGCCAGATGAGAGTAATGAGTGAGTAGCTAGGTACCATTGTTCCACTCGACGTCGTATAATAGGACACCTAGTTGCTTCTGAAAAATGTTGACGTTGCGGCGGTTGGGCCAATCGTACCATAGATTGCTGATTTGAAGATGTCCCGTGGACAAATTCATGTAGAGAAGTGCGTGGAATTGTTCAGGCCACGGCTGCGGAGTTGGGACGACCTTATCTACTATTTGCTGATCTGCTTCAACAACTGCGGCGTTGCTTTGGATTGAAAGTTGTAGTAGAGTGACAAGAAAAATTGCGGTGTATGCTTCCTTCACCTTCATCTCTCTCTCTCTCTCTCTCTCTCTCTCTCTCTCTGGATAAGGGGTAGCCCCGTCATTGGCCGATATAAATTTATCAGGATTAGAACAAAAGGAAGTCTATGAAATCTGGACCACAAGAAATTTAAGAGAATAAATGGCCAAGTGAGGAATACATGTCCTTTTTAGTAACAGACTAGTGCATATCCGTCTATATCTGTGTTCGTGTTCATTCTTTGTGGTCTTTCGAATTTAAGAGATGATGAAGGATGTGAATATAGTTTGAATTTCAAAAAGAGGAAAGAGAGCAAGTGATTTGAAATTTTAGGTGTGATGAGCGGTAGAGGAAAAAGGTACTCCAGTTGGCTATAACTTGGACAAAAACTTTGTAATATAGATTTCATTCGTCCCAACCCAAATACTTCATCTTATGGGCTTTTGAATTTTGTCTCGGGTATGGTTTGACAGGTGTCCAAGAAGGGTAGCTTACTGTTGTAAAGCCTACTACCTTATAAATATATGGACTTCAGCCCAATACAAGTTTTCACAAAACAGCCCATATACTGTTGCATGATGGTTACCTTACGGTTTCTATCTTGTTTCTGGTTTGTATGTTTGAGACGTACGCTATTGGTTTGTTAAACTTGTTTTTAAATTTTCGAAGTACCAGAAAAAAGAAGGGGAAATGACATATCAAAGGAGGAAGGGGGAAAATAATACACTTTGATGGCACACTTATTGGCAATGGCGGCAAACATTGTAAGGACAAAAATATTTCCACATAAATGACACCACAATTGACATGGACAACATTACCCCTCAGGGTGTAAACCATAATTACAACCTCCCTCTTCCATCTTATATACCGTCCTCTCTCTCTCTCTCTCAAAAGCGTCCCTTTTCTTCCTTTCCAGTAATGTATGGACAACAACCACACCACCTTTGCGGCGGCACCGACGAAGTGCAGAGAACGACAAAGAAACGTGGAATTAGAAGAAACAATTCTTAATTGACGAAGTGCAGAGAATTCCAGTGGAATTAGTAGAAGAAACAAACCGTAATCTCAATGCCAAAACACGGTCCAAATTCGTAGCCCCGGGAGTGGTACAGCCACAACTGCAAACATGTGAGACATTTATTTAAACCAAAAACATCTATGAATTGAGACCCACCAAATTGCAATCAATTTCAGTCACCGGAGAAAGAAGTGAGAAAGATGTTGATAAATGAACTACATTTCACCTTGGATGAATTAATTTTACACCTTTTGAGAATCACCATTGCTCCTTAAATCAAATTTCTTATTTTGGAAAAATATCCATTGCTCCTTAAACGAAAATACCTTGCACCTTGAGAGAATTAACTTTGCACCCTTTGAGAATAACCACTGCTCCTTAAATGAGAAAACATTGCAACTTGAGTAAATTAAAATTGCACCCTTTGAGAATAACCATTACTCCTTAAACAAAAAAAAGTTGCACCTTGAGGGAATTAATATTGCACCCTTTAAGAGTAACCATTGCTCCTTACTCAAAATTTTATTTTGAAAAAATAGTCATTGCTCCATAAACAAAAGAACGTTGCCCCATGAGTGAATTAACATTACAACGTTTGAGAGTAACCATTGCTTCTTAATCAAAATTTTTACTATTTGAAAAAATAGTCATTGAGAACAACCATTGCTCCTTAATCAAAAATTTTATTTTGAAAAAATAGGCATTGCTCCATAAATGAAAGAAAGTTGTACCTTCACTTAATTAATATTGCACCATTTGAGAAACATTGCTCCTTGATCAAATTTTTTATTTTTGAAAATAATAGCAATTGCTTCTTAAACGAAAAAAGTTGTACCTTGAGTGAATTGAAATTACTCCCTTTGAGAATAACCATTGCTCCTTAATCAATTTTTTTTTCTTAAATAAAAAAAAACCATTACTCCTTAAATAAAAAAAACTGCACCTTAAGTGAATTAAAGTTGCACCATTAGAAAATACCATTGGACAGAATGAGAATGAATGTATTAGCAATATGTTGGCTTAATCCCAATTTTCCAATGTGGAACTTTGTAATTTACCATTTCCAGTTCAAAACCATTGGAACTTTGGAACACTCCACAGAGACGACAGCATGAGTGTAATGCTTTTGTTTGGAAATGCAACACATTTACATGCAAGAGGCAATTGAAATGGACCCAGAGTGCAATGGTGAGAATCTAGATAAATACGGTGCTAGTTTGGGAAAACAAAGAATAACTCATGTTATTACAAAGTACAACAATTTTTGATATAAGGAGCCAACGCTATTGATCCGCAAATCAAATCATAACCATTATATTGCTAGTTTGGAAAAATAGAGAGCAACTCATGTAATTGCAAGGTGTGCTAATTTACATAATCTTCTCAAATCTCAAGAAGGATTTGGTTGGTATTGTGAATTGATGTCGAAGGAGAGGGTATTTTTGTCCTCTTAAATCTGGGATGCCATGTTAATATGTTATTGTCAATAGTTTTCGTCTTTCCATGACTTCATGACTGTCTTGTCATTTAACACACCCTCCCCCGCCAAAAAAAAAAAAAAAACACAAAAAAAGAATATGATCAAACTGCCAGGTTGGTGATCCGGTGTCAGTGTGTGAAGATATTTTTCGTGTGTGAAGGTAACAGGTTTAGGGTGTTTGATCAACAATAAAATATTTTTTTCAAATACTGAGACATATTATTCTCTCATCATACATCGTATAAAAAATCGTGAAAAATCAATTTTTTTTCAAAAAATCAATGTAGTGGAACACCCCCTTAGAAGCCAATTCTATGGTAATGCCGTGTGGGCATGTTTGGATTCGCAACTTAAATTAATTGCGGTCTAATTGTTAGACTGAAAATGCTAAGTACTAAAAAAAAAATTACCCCAAAAATGAAATCAGTATTTCAGATAAATAGCCAAGTGAAGATATTTTTCGTATGTGAAGATATTTTGTGCGTGAAGGTAGAAGGTTTAGAAGCCAATTCTATGGTCAAAAAATGCTGTGTGGGCATGTTTGGTTCCTAACTTAAATTAAATGTGGTCTGAGTAGTTTGACTGAAAATCCTAAGTACCTTTAAAAAAAAAATTACCCTGAAAGTGAAATCTTTGTTTTAGATAAATAGCCAAGTGAATTTGAACTACTGATTTTACTTTTGGGGTAATTTTCGGGTTAAATTTTCTGGATACCTAATGTTGCTCTTGTCGGACAAGTTTTCTAAGTCTAGACGTAGGAAAGAGACCAACATGCCGTGTGAACACCGCAAAAATCATTCCGCTGGTTTAAAATGTGGTTAAATGGGTTCCTTAAATTATTTCGATGGTCGGATTGTCCCGATTAGCTTACACGCATCAATTAATTCCCTTCTTGGTATTGAAAAAGGCTAGCTATCTGTACTGGGACTAGGGGATCCACAATAATTACTTTCTTATGGCCTGACGCTAATAATCAAATTCTGATCAATGGTGTGAGAAGCAAATCCACCAACAACCGGATCGAGGGCTACCTTCTGTCACACTCACACACTAATGTTTTTAGAATGTATTAGAGCGATGAACGTCCTAGGTATGTCCAGTGAAGATCAGGCATGCATGCCAACCCCGCAGACGTCCTTGACCCAACCAAATCTCTCTACATCTGTGAGGTTGGTGATACAACTGGTGCACTGCACATGGTGGGCTCGGTGTCCTCTTCTTGGACCTACTTGCATGTGAGGAAACAAACCAATTAATTAATTGATTATTGTCCCACATAGCACTGACAACTAATAGGTGTGAAAGGTTGCGTTTGCAACTTTCATAACCCATTTGTGGGATCGAGTAATTCAAATTTGAGCCAAACTACTCCAAGTTAGGACTGTAACCAGTTCGGTTTGGTCCGGTTGAGGAGAGATTTTGAGTGAATTGAGTAAAACCAATTTGGAGAGAATAGGGAAACCAATTTTTTATAGCTTGGTTTGGTTCAGTTAGGGCTGAACAAAAAAAATAAAGATCCGAACCTTCCATGTGGATGCTGGCCGATTTGATTTCATTATGGGAATCGTAATCCATATTTCTCATTTTAAGGAGGGCTCCAAAAAAGCAAACTCTTTTGTGTTGGCATTTTTCATTGAAAAAAACTTTTTTTTTATATCTTGTTATCGAGTTGTAATTTATTTTATTTATCTTTTTTAGAGAGTTTATTTAGGATTGTGGAAAAAAAAAATTCAAATGTTGTTTTTACTTTCGAATGAGTGAGGTAGTTGTTAGTCTTACATTGTTTTTTTTTTTTTACTCTTGAAAGTTTTGGGATTAGAATTTCACTCTAGCAAGATAGACTCACATGTTTTGCTTGCATTTTGACAGTTCTATAAATATGAATCAGTTATATTCAGAGGCGTCGTTCTTCCTCTCCCAATGGGGAGAAGATTTTGGGTACAAATAGAGTACCACATTGTACCCCTCACGCACATCCGAACTGTCCAAAAATGCAACGGATGGTTCAGATTAAAAGTTCCGGATGCATTTTAAAAAAAGAAAAAGGAAAAAGTGGGTTTCAATTCAAGCCGTCAATTGCATTTTTGGGCGTACGGCTCGGATATGCGTGAGGGGTACCACGTCATCCCTATCTTATTTGCACCCAAAATTTTCTCCCCAATGGGGGAAAAAAAAACACTTAGAAACATGTCTAAGGTTATTGAAGGGTGTTTCTTCAAACGGAAAGACCCTAGCTTGCCTATGTTTAGAGATTTGCAATGCTTCGATCCCTTAATCAACCCACAATCAATAACTTAATCAATCACACAAATCAAAAGCAAGGAAAGATATGAACACTAAATATACGTGGAAAACTCCGACATAGAAAAAAAAAAAACCACGTGAATGAATCAAAACACTATACTCAATGTGTAGTTACAAACAATCCTACTTACGGTTAGAAATTCTCATAATCAAGCCTAAGATCGACTTACTGAATCAACATTCACACACCTAGTGATTTGACCGCTCTTGCCTTGAGTCTGCAACCGCAAGCCTTGTTTTTGCCACCCGTAAATCCACCGAAGGACTTTTCGTTGCTTAGGAATCCATCAATGAAGCAGTTAGGTCAAAACTATAAGAGGTGTCGTTCTAGCTCTCCCAATGGGGGAAAAAAAGAGACCTAGAAACATGTCTAGAGTCTAGAGTTATTAGAGAGTGTTTCTTCTATTGTGCTTGGAATAGAGATATGATATAAATAAATTACACAGCAAGGTTGATGTTTCTGCTTTGAGGATTCCAATTGCCAGTGAAATCAAGTTAAGTGGTGTTGCCACTCATGCTGAAAAACCTTTGTGCTTGGAACTTGAGGAATGTCAGAGAAAGGAAAGAAAAATTGAACATTTTCCCTCATCTTGTTTGGTTTGGAGAGAAAGAAAAGAGAAAATAAAAAATCTAAGTATTGTTGAATAGTGAAATTTCTCTCCCACTTTTTTCTCACTTTCCTCTCATTTTATTTTCTTTCACTTTCACTTTCACTTTCTTTCCACATGTTCCAAACAGATTATTACTTGTTTAGAGATTGCGATGTTTTGATCCTTTTAATTAATCTATGTGCATATATAATGTATTTTTTTACAAAAGCTATCAATTCAAATTGATGGTATGAATGTATGTCGAAAGATATAATTAAATTTCTATGCATATTCCTAATTGATGACCTCTGCGGGGTTAAAAAAAATCAAGATTTAACGTAAAATTAGCAAGGGGTCACCCTTTGTCGCGAACAAGACTAAAGAAAATAATGCTAAGGTTGTACTCACTCCATTTTAAATCCAACTTATTAAGAAATATCATCATTAGATAGATCTTTCACAGTAACTTTTACCTCCATTTTATACCTCTCACATTACTTTTTACTTCCACTTTTTAATATTATCATCTACTTTTACTAATTAACTTTTCAAAAGAGAAAATAATAGTTATACAAACTTTTTCTCATTAAAAAAACACACTTACTAAGGGACAACCTAAAATGGAATACTCTACTTTTATATGGGGACATAGGAAGTAACATAGAAGCATATTACGCACACACAAAAAATTACAAAATAAACAACAAAAGTTTTTTTTTTAAAAAGGATTTCTTTTAACCTTTGTGGAGATGAAAAAAGGCAAGAAAAAAAGGTAATTTCTTTTAACCTTCGCGGGGTTAAAAGAAATGAAGATTTAACATAAAAATATCAAGGGGTCACCCATTGTTGCGAACAAGGCCAAAGAAAATAATGCCAATGTTGTAACATTGAAGCATATTACGAAAAAAAAAACAAAAAAAAAAAAAAAACAGCAGCAACATAATTGGGATAAATAACAATTTTCAAAATAATTTACTTTGCTTTTAATAATTTATGTGGAGTTTGACCTAGTGTAATCTGATCATGTGCATATTATTGCCCCCTAATCTATTTTAATGAATATGCTAGGATATGGTTTTGAATTTTTCTGATGATCACTGCGTTAGACTCCGTAGATAAATCTTGGGATTTTTGGTGACTAAATATTCATTGACCGTAGTTTTTTGTTATCTTTAAATAAGCAGATAAACTTGTTTAAAAAAATTAAGTTGTAAATTAACTTTCAAAATACTTAGAATAATTTTCGGTCTGAGAAGCCCTCCGAGCCAAACTTCTCTAGAATTAGACTGTGTGGATAAATCTTGAGATTAGGTGACAACTAATGTGATCAGATTTCTTTCCTCAAGCAAATTGATCCCTCCATCCCAATTTCAATGTCCTCTACGAGAAATCGAGTTTTTTAAGAACTTCAAATTTTTACTGTAAATTTTCAAAAGTAACCATAAAATCTGTGAGTCAATTAAATGTATTTAAATTGTTTATATCCTTCAATATGGATCTTGAAAAATATGTAATATGGATCTTGTTTGATAAATTTCAATTAATTCTATTATACAAAATTTTCAAAATCATAAAAAATATTACTCCGTATATGTTGAAAGATATTGTCAATTTAAGAATGATATGAATATAAAAAAACTGTCCAATCAATGAGTACTTTTTAAGGGTAGAATTTAAAATTTGGTACGTTTTGATGGTTATTTATAGAAAATGGACACTTATTTTGGGACATTGATTTAAACGGTTGAACATTTTGCATGAATAGATGTTTATCTCGCATTTTGTATGCTCCTACTATTCGTATGAATGAAACTCTTGCTTGGTCTTTGCCAAAGTAATTGATTGGTAGGAAAACCTTTTCAATACTTAGAAAAATTCTTACTGTTTATGAGAAATGCATCCAACCTAATAACCCCTGCTTCGGGACAAGTCAGCGAAATTATCGCTCGGATTGGAACCGAAGCAAAACGAATGGGATGAAAATTTTCCAACTCTTGGAAAAAAATTTCCACTAATAGCCCCTGCTCGGGACAAATCAGGGGAATGATTGCTCGGATGGAATCGAGGCAAAATGAAATGGGATGAAAATTTTCCGACTCTTGGAAAAAATTTCCACTAATAGCCCCTACTCGGGACAAATCAGGGGAATGATTGCTTGGATGGAACTGAGGCAAAACGAAATGGGATGAAAATTTTCTGACTCTTGCAAAAAATTTCCACTGACAGCCACTGCTCGGGACAAATCAGGGGAATAATTGCTCGGATTGGAACCAAGATTTTAGTAGGAGCTACGAACCTTAATAATTAATAAAGTAATTTAAATGACCAACGGTTGCAGTGAAAGATTCTCTTTTGCATTTACTATCTGAACACCCAAGATAACAAGAGCAATGGGGCAAAACAGGTAGCCCCAAATATATTTGTTTCTAACAATATTTTTACTAAGCATAAAACTTCCTAAGCTTGGTTGTATTCCAAGGGTTGCCGATAGGGGTTCCATCCATCTCTGCTAACTTGTAGGATCCATGTCCGACCTTTGTAATCACACGGAAGGGATCCTCATAGTTTGGTTTGAACTTGGTTTTCTTGGACTTCTGGATCACTTCTCGGAGGACTAGATCGTTGATGCTGAGAGGTCTCATCCAAACGTTTTTGTTCTACCCCCGAGCAACTTCTTGTTGATAAGAGGCATGTTTCAGGTGTGTTTCTTCCCTGAGCTCTTCAGTTAGGTCAAGCTCCCTATCCATGGCCTCATTGTTGGTTGTCACGTCAAAGCTCTCTATCTGAGCTGTTGGAAGTAGGGTGGCTAAAGGGAGAACAGGTTCCATGCCGTATGCCATAGAGAATGGGGTTCGGCCGGTTGAACGTCGGGGAGTGGTTCGATAGCCCCAAAGAACTTTTGGGAGTTCTTCAACCCACTTTCCCCTCTTCAAAGTAAGGCGTCGCTTGATTCTGGCCGATATTGTTTTATTTGATGCTTCGGCCTGCCCATTTCCCTGCGGGTATGAGACCAAGGAGTGAAATATCCGGACATTATGCTTCATGCAAAGCTTCTTGATCACTTCTGCGACAAATTGGGTCCCGTTATCTGAAATGATCGCATAAGGGACACCGAAGCGAGAGATAATGTTCCTCCAAAGAAATCATTCCACGTCGGTAGCAGTTATGGTGATTAGGGGCTCAGCCTCCACCCACTTATTGTAGTAATCAGTCGCCGTTATTAAGTGTTTGAAACCACCTGAAGCTGTCAGCAGCTTTCCACTATGTCGAGGCCCCATTGTGCGAAGGGCTAGGGCCTGGTGATGGTTTGCAGGACTTCGGCAGGCTGCAGCAGATGAGAGACGTGTTTGTGACATTGCTCACATTTTTGGCGTACTCTTCAGAAGTTTTCTTCATTTTTGGCCACCAATACCCCCGAGTAAGAGCTCGGAGATAAATAAATTGTCCCCCAGAGTGGCATCTACTACTTCCTTCGTGGATTTCCAGGAGGATGCTTCGCACTTGGGAATCGTGGACAACCTTCAATTTAGGGCCTGTGAAGGACCTTTGGTATATGTTGTTGCTTGGATCCAAGTAAACGTATGAGGCTTTACACCTGATCCGATGTGCTTCCTTTTTATCTGATGGAAGCTTCTCATGTTTGAGGTAGGCGGAGATTTCATCCATCCAGCTTGGGCCAAGAGATATAGTTAGCACTTCCTTCATCTCGTGCTCGATGCTCGGACTCTCTATTTCCCCTAATAGAATGGTTCAGTTGGGGAAAACTGCACAAGCCGTTGCTAGGGAGGCCAAAGCGTCTGTGTGGGCGTTTCACTCTCGGCCTACCCATTCAATTTCCACAGTACAGATCTCTTTTATCAACTCCCACACTTTGTCGTAGTATTTCACCATCCTTGTGTCTTTTAGGCTATATTGATCTTTGATTTGGTTCACAATCAACTGTGAATCGCTATAGACTTGCACTGTCTCGGCACCTAAGTGTTTAGCCATTTATAGTCCGGAGAGTAGTGTTTCATATTCAGCCTCGTTGTTTGATGCTGGGAATCTGATGGTAAGTGCATTTTCATGCATAATTGATGCAGTGCGCCTTATGAACTACAGAAAAGACGTGCAACAATCGAACACAAACAAGAAAGTTTAGAGAAAACGCTCTCTAGACTCTTTTATCATTCAGTAATACTCAAAAAACTCTCCTGCCCTTAAGGCTTACAACTTATTATATAGGAAACCGAAAACCCGAATTGATTTGCTCCGAAAAGGAAGCCAAATCAATAAAAACGCAAAATTACCAAAAATGAAAAATTCAAAAATAATAGCAAAATAAAAAACTAGAGAAAATTCTAGAATGTTTCTCAAAAGCGCAGCTTAATTCGGATTTTCCTTACCCAAGTAATTGGCAAGTCAAATCTTTCCTTAAACGACAAATTTAGCCATTCGGAGCCCTAAACAGCATCAAAAGCCGAAAAAACGACGTACGCCATGGCCATAGGCGATGTGTCTTGATCGTTGGGCCGTTTCAGGTCTGACCCAAGTGGGCCCAACGCAAAATTCCATAGTAGCATAATTACGATTTTGCCACCCTATGCTTAAAACGTCGAAAATACTCTTCCGCTATGGCTACTACATCATCAATATTTGTCGGAGAAACAAGCACAACCCCAGCTCCAACTCCAGCTCCTCGGCTATTTGATGCTCCATCCACATGTAAGCGCTATACTTATCCTCAAAACATTCCCCAAACCTTGCCTTGTTTCTCTTCTGAAGGTTTCTCAGCAATAGCCAGAGTCCCTTTCATCATTTCATTCGGCCTAGCTTCTGCTGAGTCTTCGGGTAATTTCTCGTTGATTTTGGGGTTGTTGCTAAGCTCAGGTGTCAACTCGGCGATCAAATCCGCCGAAGCTTGTCCCTTGACAGTTGTTCAGGGTTCGTACTGAATATCGAAATTTCCTAACTCCAAGCTCCATTTTGAAATTCGAGTCGAGAGGTCGGCCTTTCTAAGCATGGTCTTCAAAGGGTACTCAGTGATCACAATAATGGTGTGTGCTTGGAAGTAGGGTAACAATTCCTTTTTGCTGTCACAAGAACTAAAATCAACTTTTCCAGAGGGAGGTACCTTGTCTCGAAGGGAGTCAAAAGTTTTGTTGGAGTAGTAGATGGGCTGAAAATTAGCCCCTTCCTTCCTCACAAGGACCGAACTAACGGCGTGAGCAGACATCGAGGTAGATGTAAAGGTCTTCCTGATCAATAGGCATCACGAGGAGGGGAGCTTTGGAAAGATACTCCTTTAGTTGGCCCAGCGCTCGGTCACATTCTTCGATCCATTGAAAACTCTTTTTGGTTGTTTTCAAGGACACAAAGAAAGGTCGGCACAGATCTAAAGATCGGTTGATAAACCTATTGAGCGCCGCGACCATGCCTGTGAGCCTTCGAACCTCCTTGATGGTGATTGTGGCCTTAAGGTTTCGGATTGCATTTATCTGTTTCGGACATGTCTCAATACCTCTTCGGGTAACCATATATTCGAGGAATTTGCCAAAATCGACGCCAAATGCACATTTTTTGGCATTGAGACGCAGCTTGTGTTTTTTCATGATGGCGAAAATTTTGGCGAGGTGCTTAAAGTGATCCGAAGCGTGCTTGCTCTTGACCACCATGTCATCAATGTATGCTTCCATCATGTCCCCGAGTTGTTTGGCAAACATTTTTGTGACCATGTGCTAGCAAGTAGTCCCAGTGTTCTTTAGTCCGAATGGCATAACTTTGTAGAAATAGGTCCCTCGAAGAGATATGAAAGTTGTCTTCTCTTGGTCCTCAACTGTCATTATTATCTGGTGGTACCCACTGTAGGCGTCCATCATTCAGGTTCAGTGCTTTGAAAGCGGAGTAGTATAAGATTTCTATAGAGCTCCTCTGGCCTACCAATACTCACTTAACTTTGGGCATTCCCATATAAATGGAAATTACCAGAGCATCGCTGTGCGGTAGCTGAACATCTTTCAGATCCCGCTCAATGAATGTGATAGTCCATTGCTCCTCACGATCCGAGAGCTTTCTTTTGGCATTTCTTCCAATGGTGAGAACTTGTGAGGGGGCACTCGATATTGCCCGAAGCACTGCAGCTTTCTCTTTAGTTGCAGCCCCATAGATCACGTGGGCAACTACTTCTTTCAGAGAGTTGTCCAGTTGGTTTTGTTGTGTCCAAACTGTCCTATGTCTATCAACGTATTGGTCCAAGTGCCCTTATGTGACCTGCCTTTCTAAGAACTCCTTGAAAGGCAGGCACGCAATGATGTAGTGTCCCAGCTCATTGTGATAAGTGCATTTTACCTTATAGTCATTTGGTTTTCCTGCGGCTATTCCCATCTTATTGGTTGGCCAGGTGAACCATGGTTCCCGAGAGATGGCTCTGATTAGTTTGTAAAGAAGGCTCTAATCAGTTTGTAAAGAGGTAAGTTGAACACTGTTGTTATGGCAACGAACTCGTTGGGTTTCTGTTCATCTTCCCTAAACGGTTCCCATTCCTTCCACGAGTAGCGGTTATTTTTCCGGCCTTTGCTATCCCTAGTTTTAATCGTGTTAACCTTTTTCTTCCTCGAGTAGTCTCTAGCGTTAGCCTTCTGATTTCCCGAGGTCCTAGAAAGCCTTCTCTCAGATATGATATCTTCCAATTGGGAAACTTTTCCACGGTTTCCATCAATCAACTCATGTTTGCCAGAGGGTTCAGCATCAGTTCTTCAAAGATCGCCGAGGTCTCGTCTAGGCCATACTTGAAAGATGTGGCAACCATCTGATGGTCACAGCTTTTCAATGGCATTGTATATCTCCCAATAGTGCTCGGCATACTTTCGTAGTTTCTCACTGGATTGTCGTTTTATGCCCACAAGTGCATCGATCATTTTCGGCTGTGTACTGTTCGTCACAAACTGAGTTGTGAAGGCCTCTTCAAGCTGCTCGAATGAGCTGATGGAGTTAGGCTGTAGCTGTAGGGATGGCAACGAGGTGGGTTTTGATATACCCCTACCCCGACCCAAAAAATGGTACCCGACCCCAACCGGGTAATAGAAATCTTGCCCCATTCTCGCCTAGTCGGGGAACGGGTTTACCCACCCCGCCCCTAATTTTCTCATGCACCAAAACAAACACACATATAGAAAGAAAAGCAAAAATTCAGTCTTTGAAAACTATGTTAAGTCAAAGAGATATCAATCGATCATACACAATAAGGCATTGGCTTGGGTCTTGGAATTTTACAGCCTTTGGTATGTGCATTTTTAATCTTTACCTCGACATGAATCAAACATTGCAAATTTATTGACCCTAAACCTTAGTCTGATGCTTATTTTGAGAACAAGTAAGGAGTGATTTAGAGAAGTGAGAGATACCTGAGCATCAGAATGTAGCCGGTAGCGTCGGAGTGTAGTGTTAGCCATCGCCGCGCTACACATTAGAACGTCAGCCACACCTCAGAATCTCAGATCTATTTTTTTCCCTCTTTCTTTCTCCTAACTGATCTGAACCTAGCTGCTATGGAATGGAGAAAGTTTGTTTATATATGCTGGGGTATTTTCGAAATTTAATAAAAATACAAGGGGCTAAATGTTATTTTAGATATACATATATATATATATATAATGTATATGTGTATATAATATCGGGGCGGGTATCAGGACGGGTCATGTCTCTCCCTAACCCTACCCGAACCCGGTCAGGTTTCTAAAATTTTGCCCTTTACCCTACCCATTACCCAAAAAATTTGAAAAAACCCGCCTTGGACGGGGCGGAGCGGGTATGATTGCCAAGCCTATGTAGCTAGTTGAACCATACGAACCCATGGCCCTGGAGGCTTACATGGAAGGCCTTACACATCATTGCCTCGTCGTATCCGTAGAGCCCCATGAGTTGTCGGTAATGCACGAGGTTCATTACTACGTCCAACTTTGTGTCGTATTTGGTGAACTTTGGTAATGTGAAATTCTTTGGCAGATGTGCCTCCCAGACTTCCTGTACGAATGGTGAGTCCTGAATTTTCCAAAGCCTCAAATCGATCGATTTTTTGGACGAGCGTGGGGCCTCATAGGCATTGCTAGTGTTGTACGCCCTCTTGGTGTTCATCCTATGTCACTCATCGCTCGCCCCGAGCTCTGCAATATACTCCTTCTTCTTTCCGGAGTTTCATTCCTGAGGAGGATTTATCTCCGCTCGGTATTGTTTTTACTCTTCGGTACGTGGGTCCCAAACAATAATATAATTGCCAGTATCATCCATGTTGTACTCAGGAATGTGTTGAGTTTCGTGATCTCGGTATCTCCGAGGACTCCTATCTCGGTGGTGGGTTTTCTTGCTAGGTACTTGGTCTACACGTTCTTGATGGTGATTGTCACACTCCTTATGGCGACCGTTAAGTCGGTCGTGGCAATTTGTAGATCTGCTTCAGCGACAGAGATGAAGCCCTTGCTCTCAAGTTGTGCCTAGGCCTGCACACTTAAAGCACCGGACTAGACCGTAGAGCCCATAACGGTACTCTGACGGTCAAGTTAGTAGATGAAGAAGATGAAGTGTAGATCTAGCGTTTTGAGAGGAGAGTTGTGAGTACCTTTCTAGATGATGAAGTTTACCTTTTATAGGTGAGCCTCGGCTTGATCTTCAAGCACAGCTGTGCTCGTCACATGATTTAACCGCTTGGTTGACGTCACGATGACGAGCCCGAAGGAATATCCTGTGAGCACATGCTTCTAGTAAGATCACGACGCGTGTCATAACCGTTTGAGCGACGTCACTTGTTGTGATCATAGTTTGTTACACGCATCTGCAACATTAATTGCTCTGCTGAGTCAGCCCCTAGGATGGTTCTCGTGATAACGCTGATAATTATACCTCTTGGCTATGCCGTTTCCAGAAATACCTTACAGGGGGCTTTAAGGAGTCCTTCGGCATACAACCGAGGACAACTTTCCTTTCCTATAACTCGCATCCAAAACGATCCTTCGACCAAGGGGTCCCCAAATGGCATTCCTTCGGTCGCTCTCTTTATTGGAATTGCCTGGGCTTTGATTTACAGCGCGAAACCAGGAGATTCAATGTGACTGAGGGGTCCCGAAACGGTATCCCTTCAAAACCCTGTGTTGAAACCTTGGACATCTTCAAGCTCATTGAAACCACTCGGTATATCCGAACCCCTACATGGTGCTTTGGTGGAAAAACATTAATATCTAGGCTTTAGTGATCCAAATGCTCAAAGACAATGGGAAATCAATTCTTTGGTAGAAAACATTAAGATCTAGGCAGCTTCGAGAAGATAGAAGTTTATGTGGTGTAGAAGGGAGAAGAACAAACTTGCGCATTAACTAGTCTCTAATTGTCTTAATAGGAAAATTTTGTTTTAATTGGATTGTAATCCACCCTGTTTAGATGTTATTCTCGAAAGAGATTCTGCTTCTTAATTTGTTTTCATTATATAGAAGGATCTTAAAAAAAAAGAGACTCGACCAAGTTGGGAAATCCCAGAAGATATACCACCAAGATTCTGCAATTGATAGGGCAAAACATTTAAGATGAATTAAAATAACTAATGTTAAAAGAAAATTAAGTTAATTTTACCCAACTAATAGTCATGAGAATTTAGTGAGGGCAACACTTCTTACAACGCCATCATTTTGACACGCGAATAGGTTTGGATCTCTAATTTTGAAGGAGACGAAAAAGAGAGAAAACTATTTAGAAAATAAAATTCTTCTTTGTTGTTTATTGCGGAAGGGCTAAAAAAAAAAGGATCTTGTACAAAAATAAATGGAACCACTAAATATTTTTTCTCCTCACAAACTTATCTGAATTTGTCACTCCGGAAGGTGAGGAACTCGATTGTGGTTGAGTGGTCCTGTGCATATATGAGGCTGCTAATTGCATCTGATCTGTATATGGACCCCTTCAAGCGGTATGATCATTGAGTGCATGATATAGGTCACAACCGTCACATCATCCTCCAATAATTAGCTCCACCGTTGCCGTTTATGCTCTGCCGGTCTCACTTCTCACTCTCGAGATTTTAATAGTTTAAGATGCTTTTGAGAGATGTTTTCACATTTACGATAATGCTAACACACACATTCTGTGACTCAATTAAATCATGTTGACTGGGAACGAAAAGTGACAAATTAATTTGAAATCTTAGGCTCATCTTATGCAATTTTTTTTTTTGATAACCCATGTATCTGAAACGGCTTGCGCACATCTTAACTAATTTTTAAAAGACCATCCTACCATCCACAATAGGAGAGAATTAAAGTTGCGGCAAAGCCCCATATGATCAATTTGTCCAAAAGGAGTTGGAAGCAATTGGAAGGTACAGAATAAAAACTTAAGTCTCAGGACTTGAGAACCACCCCAACCTCTTTGGTTCATGGTCCTAAGGATATATGAGTCTGCAATTTGCTAATGCAAATTGTTGTGATTAATAGTCCAAAAAAAAAACGAAAAAACAAAAAAATTGTTGTGATTAAGACTGCATTTGGGAATTCCTGGAACTAGGGACGGAGCTACTAGGTAAGGTAGGGCGACACGTGTGCCCACCTTGTTTTCAAAAAAAAAAAAAAAAAGTTTTAATTATTTTGTATTAGTAGATTAGGCACCTATCGGTACCCAATCAACTTGATTTTTTTAAAACAAACGATACAAAAAAAGAGTTTTAAAAGATGAATGGTTCAAATCATAAAAAAATCTCAAAAACTTTCATTTAAAGACCACCGGAGAATTGATTCAAGACTTCTTTTTCTTTTTTTTTTTTTATCAAAAAATAAAGCCCAAGACTTCGCATATTTTTACTAAAAATACATACCCTACTAAAACTATACGATAATACCAGTGGACTCCTATATTAAATAGATTCAAGCCCCAAACCTAAATTCTGGTTCCGTCCTTGCTTGAAATTAGGTATGATCATGCCTAGAGATCAAAATTGACTTGGCAATGCTAATCTTCTTCTTGTTTTGGGTATTCATGATCGATGGAACATATAATTTCCAAAAATGGATGGATAGGTACGTGCTTTGCAAATGCAATCAACTCTGCAACAGGGGCGGAGCTAGAAATTTTACTATGCAGGGGCGAATTTATTTTCTAAAATACTTTGCAGGGACGAGCTTATATAATTCATAGAAAAATTCTTATTTTCTCTATATAATAGTAGATGTTTTTTTTTTCCTTGCAGGCGCGACTGCCCCTACTGGCCCCCCTCTGGCTCCATCCCTTCTCTGCAGATTGCCTAAAATTAATTAATCCATGGCGTACAAGAGACTGTTTAATCGTAGAATCATATGAGTTTGAATTCAGTACTTAAGGCAAGTAAAAGCCTTCCCCAGGCCTTACTCAGTTACTTGTGGTGGTAATTGTCCATTAATTTCAAATCTCTTATGTAAAGCCAACAATAAGAGGTACCACCACTACAAGCATCCAAAATTAATGTAAAAAGTTCTCGTAAAGTACGTAAGAAAAGTCAGTCGTCAAACAAAAACAATTTTATCGGCAAAAGAAATTTTGTGTATCAGGAAGATAAAAATACGAAATCAGTACAACATGAAAAGAAATGTGTTAAGAAAAATTGAATTGACACACTATAATATATAGGCAGGAGTATTTGTTTTTGTTACCTATATTTAAGAATCTAATCTAGACTATTCTAAGTGCCGTGATACAACTAGAAGTATTATTATTATTATTTTCTATAAATAGTTAGCCACAATCCCAGCACACATAAGTAGAGCTACACAATTATTGGACTAATCACTATTCTCGATCATGTGATCACTATGTTGCCTCGTACAAAATATAGTATCTTTTAGAGTCGATCAACGTTAATTTCTTTTACGTTGCTTAATTTAATCTTAGAAGTTTAGGAAGAAAACAAGAAGATATGAAGCGAATGACAAAATGATAATGATCAGCTAAATACGTTTACAAGTTTAATTCGATACAAGGTGTAGCAGAGATCCCAGTCGTCCATCTTAGCAATTAATGGTTCGGATTTTAAACAAATTGCAACTATTCTTACCGGTAAGAGTTTGTTTAAAATCCTGGCCATTCAAAACAGTTTTGAGCAGCTAAGATGGGGGCATTACACCCTATAGGGTGGAGGGAGCACTACAGGGACCCGTTCCGCAAATTGCATACAAATTGTTGGGCCCGGAGTGTCCCCATGAATTTGGTTACACAATGCCATTCTCTGTGACCGCTCTAAAAATAAACTTGCGGTGTGATATCGAATGCAATAAAAGACTTAATTGAAATATTTCCTAACACCACTTGGTTTTAGTAGAGATGTTAGAAAAGTGTCCAACAAGTGGTATTAGAGCCAGGAGGTCATGGGTTCGAGTCGCAGGAGCGTCATCATGAGGGAGGATTTTTGGACCCGGAGTTCCTCATGAATTTGATTACACAATAACACTCTCTACGACTGCTCTAAAAATAGACTTGCAAGTGAGATATCAAACACCATAAAAGACTTAATTGGAACCCATCTTGATACTGTAGCAATTAATTTTAGAAGAGATAGTGAAAAAACGGCCAAACACAAATCAACTAACACCCAACAAACAGTCAAGATAGAATTGATGAAACCAAGATTGATCACAAGTCTAAGTGGATATCCTATGACAGCTTCCCATTAATAGCCTAGTACTGTATCATCTATGGTTCTTCTTCCAATAGACAATCGTAAAGGAAACTACGCACATAGCCCATAATGGCGGCGGGCGGCGGCCACAAAGTTCTCTCTATGATCAGTTGAGCTATTTCAAAAAGGCAAAAAGATGCTCGTTTCATCTCTCATTAGTGTCATCACTCCAAAAATGTTGGAATACATGAGAAATTTCGGTGAAAAGATCTAGGAAGAAGAAATTAACGGTTTAAATTCATTACTTTTTTTGTATCCTACTACTCAATGGATACATATTTAACAGATGTTTCTGATTTATGAAAGCAAAATTAATTACCACTGCACACTATAAAAATACAACAAAAAGATTAAATTAGATGAAAATTACCAAAAACACTAAAAAGTCCTAAAGGGGAGTGAATAGGACAACCAATTAAAAATTAAGCTTGATTACCAATTCATATCAACTATTCATGAATCATGTTCCATGCTAAATCATTCAATTCAACAATTACTGAAAAGAAAGGGACGGTGGGAGTAATTGAATTTAGAAGCGTTGGAGCACTACTAAGGCTCTTGTTGGGCGCTATGCCTTAGAGAAAAATTATGCTTCTCATACCTAAACTTAAAAAGCTTATTTTCTTAGGGAAAATTCACATTTTCTCAAGCCAAGGCAAGACGCAACAACCACATTATCTAAGAGAATTTTTCTCTAATCTAAAACAAGGCCAACCAAAAACCTTATGTTTTAGAATTTAAAAACATGATTATCTCCAATGTAAAGGCATTAATTAAGAAGCATATGTTGCATGGAAAAGTGTAAAGCTAAATGCATATGAGATGCATAAACTTTCCAATCGAATTCCAAGCATTTTGCACGGCAACCCTTCTCACTACATCTTGAACTATTAGACAGAGTATTTAGACTAGGCTAAAGTAAACCAGGCTGCTTCCCAAACTCAAATGAAAAAAAGAATAAATAGAAACTCTAACGTATCCAGAAATAGCTAATAATACTAACATTAGAGATTTTTTTTATCAACCTATACAATACAGTAACAAATATATTTTTGTACTCCAACAACTTGCTCTTCTTTATTCATTTTAAAAGTCAAAACTGTATCAATACAAATAAAATAATACTACTGAAAACAACACGTGATGCTAATGTGAATTCTTTTGTACTCCTACAATAAAAGTATTAGGAGGGCAATCGATCGTTGACTTGGATTAGCGTCTGGAGGGACTTCTATAGTTTTTAATTTCTTGAAACGTCAAATACATATATATATATATATATATATATATATATATATATATATATATATATATATATATACACCGGGCTTCCTATCCGGGCTCCCGGATTTTTTTAAAATCCGGACCTCCACCTTCCCATGTTTTTTTTGAAAATCCGAACCGTTAGATGTGTTCAAAACATGTTTTTTAGGTCCAACGCGAGGATTTGTGGAAAAAAAATACCCGGAAGGGCTTGATCGGAGCAGTTTTTGAAAAAAACGCTATAGTAGCATTTTTTGCAAAAACTGCTCCGATCAAGCCCTTCCGGGTATTTTTTTTCCACAAATCCTCGCGTTGGACCTAAAAAACATGTTTTGAACACATCTAACGGTTCGGATCTTCCAGATTTGGTGTGGAAAATGGATAAAAACATACGGTCCGGATTTTACTTCCCATCCGGACGCCCGGATGGGAAGTGGACTCTATATATATATATATATATATATATATATTCATACTCATCTGCCCTTCTGCAAAGAACAAGAAATTAAAAATGGGCTCTCCTATTATTAGTCACTAATAAGCAGAGTTAATTGTTCACCGAGTAGTTAGTTGATCAAATTTGCTTTGAAAATATAACACTTTCAAAGCATGTTCAAGCATAACTTGTCCATGAAACGAGCCTAACGTGAGCTGATCTCGAGTAGTTTAAATTTTCTGTATATCATAAAGCGGAACGAGTTGAGTAGCAACTTGTTAGAGATTTGCTTCAATTCTTAACAAGTTTCAAAACAATATTCAAACTTGATTTATTCATGTAACCAACCGATCTTAAGCGAACTTTTAACAAATAAACACGAACTCAAACTCAAGTAACTTTGTTCGTCTATTGGCCCGGCCACAGCTCTTTTCCCTGTGGTCCAAATTCTTTACAAACCGAATTTGTAACGGAAGAAGAGTGCACGATATAGTATTCCGGATCTAAATACTGTAGTAAAATACTACTATGACGTTTCCTCAAAAAGATATAATACGGGGTGACATAGGCTACAGTGCTACACTATGAATGAAAACGAACCACACGTTTTTATGGCTTACAATAACACTTAAGGTCTCATTGGCTAAATTTAAAAAATTGGTTTTTTAGTTATATTTGTTTTTTTTTAATTTTTTTTTTTGCATTTATTAGTTTTACGTTAAGATTTTGTATTTTTGTCCTCTTTATTCACAAAACTCTAAGTTTGGCTAATAATTTTATACTACTTTGTAGATTCCTCTCGTCAAGATAAGCCAAGAAATCACAAAAAATTGATCAAAAACTAATAAATGTAATTTTTTTAATAAAGACAAAACGAAAAAAACCAAAGTTTTTTCAAATTACCCAAAGGAGGCCAAAAGGCAATAATGATTTGCCCAATTTCATTTCAAAATTACTACAGTACATTTTAAACATTCTTTTGTTTGTGGATCTACATAAATGTCCCTTCATGTGTTGACATAGTTTGCACATAGAAAGATAATCACTGTGTTCACTTCACATTTCTTAAAAAAATTCTAGAAAGATTCTTTTCTCATCTCTCATCTCTCCAATTATTAATCACATTTCTCTCTCTACTCGTATTCCTATCTTCAATTATTATTTTCATTTCTCTCTCTATCTCTCTCTCTAATTATTACACATCTCTCTAATTATTACTTTTTTCCAAAAACTCATCCAAACACTATCTCAAAAATATTTCTCAAAAAATTCTTTTCAAAACTCTCAACCAAACAAAGCCATTATCGTAAATTCAATTGCAATATATATAACAGCAAACGAAATAAACAATAAAAAATAAGTAGAGCATGAAATCAGTTATCAATTATTTATTCCCAAATATACATACAAAAGTAGGATGCTTGTTAAAAAATCATTGCCCTATGAAGTATGAATGACAGTAGCAAAATGGAAATTTTATTTTAAATGATACTCGATAATCCATCCATATGTAAGCATGAATATGGGAGTTTCTAAACACAGACAACCGCAGAAATAAAAAGGAAAAGTCTAGCAACATAATAATTATGTCCGAAACCATTGGATATATAAGTTCTAAAAGTTGAGCTCCCTTTTTAGTTGGCATTTTCATGACCAAAACTCACATTTACCCGTATTCCTCATATGAGTTTACGCACTGCTATGGTAATAGAATATGATTTTATTGCACCCGTCTCCATCAAATAAAATAAACAGTGCTGTTTAATTAGTGTAAGAAAATTAGTTGGCGTTTTTTGTATTTTGAGCTCTTGGAACTTTGTTGGTTAACATCATGTCAATCAACATGATACGAGGAGCACCCGGAAATTGTCTGGATCTCGAGGAAATTGAAATATTTGTAGGAAAAATATAACGCTACGCATTGTTTACAATTAAGTATCCAATCACAAAATCTTTTTTCTATATTTTTTGGTATGAAAGTCATTTTCTCCTCATTTTTGTAACGCACCCAACTAAAAAATGGCATTATTTGCATTTAGCCAACGAAACTTGAATCATACATACATCACCACCCCTCCAAGTTGTGAAGAGGCCACCCAAAGGAAAACGTTACGAGTGGAAAATATATTATATATATACCTATTAGGGGTGGTTCTAGGAACACAACATTGGATACAGTTTTTTACACAATAATAATTGGAGCCTCACGAAAATAATCGGAGCAGTTAAATTTATTTAAAACATATTTTTAAAAGTATTGGTAAATGAGATACTACCAAATAAGATCAATATTGCATAAAATTATTACTCCTACGAACAATTTTTTTAGAGGTTTAAAATAGTGAAAGTAGACAACTAAATTGACGGACCTGGGGGTGCTGGACGGAGAGAGTAAGTCAGTCAGAAGAAAACAAAACAGTCCAAGATTTGATTTGAACATTCGCATCTACAGGAAGGAAAGGATCGTATAAACAGACAGTCCAAAAATAAAGGCAATGATCTAAAAATCTCTTAAAAGTTAAAACAAAATCCTAACTGATAAAATTAGGGACCACGTCTTACAGCTTAACCATAACTGAAAACAACTCTATTGGTGATTGTCAATTTTCCACTCAAAAAAAATTGGAAGATGGTGCCCATTGATTATTCCATTTGAAAATGCATGTTTTGATATTAGTATTTCAATTTTCAATTCACAAAAAATGGTTAAATAATAAAAACTTACCCGCTAAAATATCCAATAAGATTTCATTACACAGGAAGTATAGGCTACAGGAGAAATACATGATTCCGTACGTATCTTTTGTGTGTATCTTACTCAACAGTTACTCCCTCTGTCCCTTTTTTAGTTTATACATTTTTATTTTGGGTTGTTCTTTAATAATTGTGTGTTTTAAAAAGTTAATGGGTAAAATTGTGTACAATTATCATTTTGCCCTTTTGAAAATTTAGTGGGTAAAACTAATGAATGAAAATGGAAGATAATTTTGAAAAGTAGAAGTAAAAATTGATGTGAAAAATATAAAGTAGAGGCAAAGATGATGTGATAGATATAATGATGATGTTTCTTTAATAAATGAGATTTACGAAGCAACACACTTAAAAAGAGACGGAAGGAGTAATACATACTCCCTCCGTCCCTTTTTAAATGTGTTACTTGGGATTCTGTGTCATTTTCAACGGCTTATAACTTTTAATGTGAACCTCAAAACATATGCACTATGGATCTTGTTTGATAGATCTTAATTATTTCTATTATACAAAATTTTCAAAATCATAAAAGCTATTATAAATTAAAAGTTATAAGCCGTTGAAAATGGCACAGAATCCCAAGTAACACATTTAAAAAGGGATGGAGGGAGTATTTATGGGTACTATTAGCTATACGTACTCCTTTTTTTTTAGTGAACTCATGAATATGGTTTTACGGTAAATCCCAAAATAATGACGTACTTTTGTATATTAGTTAAATGTTTTTCCCTAGTAGTATTAGTTACTCAATTTTTTCGTTAACCAAAATTTGTAGCCAAAAGGTTTTTTTTTTTGGTGTTGTATCATAGGCTTCTCCAACACCGTCGACTGTCAACAAAATATCCTCGTTTTTAGACCGCAAGAGAATATCGAAATTAAAGAAAAGTTTCATATTTTGCTTCCTATTTCTTTTTTCCACCACCCTTGCTTGTTTGTTTATTCATTTAGTTTCAATCTGGTGTGAAATATCGTACAAATTGTTAGTGACATAACAATTCGTACGATATTTGGTCCAATTTGGTCCCCACTAATAATAGGGGTGGAAGAAGGATACATCAATTACAATTTACGAGGAACTCTCTAGTACGGGATACACCTTCCCGATTTTTTTAATGATTTGAATTGTCTAATATGTTTAAAACGTGTTTTTAAGGGTCCCCGCGAGTAATCGTCGAAAAAAAATACCGGCAATGTCTTGATTTGAGCAATTTTTCATAAAATTGAAAATGTACAGTTTTTGTTGAAAATTGCTTGGATTTCCGGGTTTTTTTTTTTACGATTTCCCATGTGGAACCTTAAAAACACTTTTTAAACCCATTGGACAGTTCAGATCATGCAAAAACACATTTTAAAAGCTTAAAAAGACCCAAAAACCTTCAATTCGGTATACCGGACGGGAAAGTAGCGTACAATTGACAAACCTAATACTAGGATCTTCATTATCTTGCATTATATAATGCACAAAGTGGACCGATCCCTTGGTTTTGAAGTCATAACCGGTCAATAGGTGCAACAATATTAACAACTAGCCCCAGCAGTAATAAACACGCACAAAACATGTGCACACGTTAGCGTTCAAATTCCAAAACAACTATTTTAAATAGTCAATAATGTCCAAACCAGCTTAAGCACATTGACTGGTGTCTTACTCGGTACTATCAGATGCAAGCTATCCACGACAGGATTAGGTGATTCACAATAAATTACTTTTTGACCCTAAATATCGAACATGGGTCGTTTATGTAAAAAATAAACCTACCAACCAACCGGACCAACCCTTGGGACTACAATTAGGGTTTCCACCTTCCATATACTATTTGCAGATTGCTATGGGTTTTATTTTGGAGGATATCCAAGAAAGTGTGACCAAGCCAAAGAGAAAAACAATGCGTGGTAGATAATAGCCACCACCTTCCATTCAAAAAACTGCCTCCTCAACTACTAGCCAGCAACCAATCCTCCTCTGCATGCCTTCCCATTTAGTATTTAAACAGATGGACTTTTCCAAACCTCAAAATAAACTTTAGCATATAATGTCAGTCTTATAAGCAGGAAAGTTCCTTTCAGCACATGAGTTTCATAAGAGAATATGGCAATAGAACTCATCCACAAAAAAGAAAACTCGTCGAAACTGAATCGGATTGCTTCCTTCTTCAGCACCACGTTAGAACAGATCAGTGGTTATAAGGAACATTTACAGGGTGTTTAGGAGGAAGAAGAAAGGGATAATTCCCAGCAGCTTAAGAGCAAGAGAGAGAGATGGGGTATGCAAATACCATCGGAAAGTACCAACTCGGCCGGACAATCGGAGAAGGCACCTTCGCCAAGGTTAAATTGGCCGTGAACACCGAAAATGGGCTTTACGTTGCGATCAAGATCATCGATAAGCATATGGTTGTTGAAAACAATCTCACGAGCCAGGTGAATTTCAAGTACCCATTTCTTAGAACTGTTTTCTTTTATGTTTGAGGGGGTTGTTGGGGTCAATTGGCGTCTTTCTGATAAATGAAGCTTTGTTTTCCAGGTCAAGAGTGAAATACGAACAATGAAGCTTCTACGTCACCCGAACATTGTTAGGATACATGAGGTACGTTTTGCCGTCCTGAGGATTTGGTTTGACTCATTCCTTAGAATTTACTTGACTCGAATTTACACGACAGGTGATTGGTACAAAGACGAAAATTTATATAGTAATGGAGTACGTATCGGGAGGACAGCTATCAGACAGGATGGTGAGTTCGGAACAGCTGACTAAGGAATCCAAATCTAGATTTTCTCAAGAACAAAATGAAATGTCTAATTCCTTTTGAGTTTTTCGTTTCCAGTCTTATGTCGGCAGATTAAGTGAAAGACAAGCAAGGAAACACTTTCAGCAGTTAATCGATGCGGTAGATTACTGCCATTGCAGAGGGGTTTACCACAGAGATCTAAAGGTACAAACGATACGATAAGAGATTATCTTGTTTCATAATTCCCCAAAGGACGCTATGGAAATTGAATTCGATCTCGGCTTTCCTATACAGCCACAAAACTTGCTTTTGGACAGCAAAGATTGTCTCAAAGTATCGGATTTTGGGCTCAGCACGTTGCGAAAGGTAGCAACTTGATCAATGTTTACAGGCTCTTTTTTTGCATGTTTTCCCTCTGTGTTCTAGCGGGTTTGTTCTCATAATTACTGCCTTCAAAACCAACCCAAACCCATTCCAATCTTATTGGCCATGGTCCAGTCGTCTGAATGAGTAATGAAGTGGGTTGAAGGACTTCGAATTTCGAAGGTCTTGTTTGAAACTCTGAATCTTGGACTTGTGGAGGGAAAGAGAAGGAAGGGGAAATGGTGGGCAAAATATTCTAAGGATTAACAGAAATTTGTTCATTCCCTCAGTTTGGAAACTGCATAGGATATCCTTTGTGTACCCTTTTTATTTTTTAATCTTCATAGAATCGAGTACTACCGTAGTAGAAGTTGCTTCCTGTTTCTTTTGAGAAAGGGTAGTTTGGTCTACTTTTTTTTTAATTTTAAAAATCATAAATTTGGTCTAGTTTATTAACAAATTATCGGTGCCTCCACAGCCTGGAGACCTGCTATCTACTGCGTGTGGATCACCAAGCTACGTAGCACCGGAGGTAAGAAACAGTTTTCTGATTGGAATATTATCCCTAGGTTATTTTAGCTATCAGATTTTTGTTTGAAAGAGCAAAAAACAAGCCAGGAAAGCATAAAGTAAAATTAGGCCTTTTACTATAAAAAGCACATACCCATAATCCCTTGCATCCCATGTGCTGATGCTTCATTATTTGGTGAACAGCTTCTTGCAAATAAGGGGTACGAGGGAGCGGCTGCAGATGTTTGGTCATGCGGAGTAATCCTCTTTGAAATGCTTGCCGGACAACTTCCATTTGACGATCGAAGCCTGATGAATTTGTATAGGAAGGTAGGCTTCCACTCTGATATATACTACCAAACTTCAAAAGATAGAAAGTTGAGATATCTGATAAAATTGTCATTGCAAAGATATTGAGAGCAGAATACACATTCCCAGGGTGGTTCACAGAAAGCCAAAAGACACTCATCTCCAGGATACTTGACCCGAATCCCCAAACGGTAGTGCTCCAAATATAAATGAAGAATGAATTTTTGCATTATAATGAAAAGTGAAAAATTATGCCATTTGTATTTATCCCTGCAGCGAATAACAACATCAGAGATCATTGAAAATCAGTGGTTTCAAACAAATTATGAGCCTGCTGTTCGAATTGAATGTGATGAAGATATCAACTTTGATGATGTTCATGCAGCTTTCAATTCAGTTCAGGTAATAACCAAACAAAGTAGCAACATAGAGATTTTTGTAATTCCGGCTAATTGTAACGCGGTCCTGTGCAGGAAAATGAGACAGAAAAAAAGATACCTCGTCCTCCAAGTTTCATAAACGCTTTCCAGCTAATAGCCATGTCCCACGACCTTGATTTATCGGGACTATTTGAAGAAGAGGCAAGTTGTACAAATCTTAAATCATGTTTCATCAATCATAAGTGTTTCTCTTCTTTCATTATAAAATCTGGTAAATCTTTGTTGCTACTTAGGATAATGAAAAACATAAGACAACACTTGGATCAAAGCATACAATCAATGAAACCTTAGAGAAAATCGAGGCTGCTGCAAAGGATGCGAGTCTCTGTGTCGAACGGATGAACAACTCTAAGGTAGTATCTTGGTGTAAATCAGTACTTTTTCTCACTCGCCCAAGTGACGTATTTGACAATTCTGCTTAAATATTTTAACTCTTTGTCATAGGTGAAAATTCATCCCCAACAGACGATGACTAGATGTTCAAGGTCATGCTTTGACCTATCAGCCAAGGTAAATAATTTTCAAACACTGATGGTATCCCCTCCAAAAGCAGGATATCAGATTCTCACTCCTCGCGTGTGGTATAATTCAGGTAATTGAGGTGGCACCGACGCATTGTGTCGTAGAAATATCAAAATCTTTGGGGGAACTGGAACCATACACAGAGGTAATAAGATATACATTTTGCATGCAATACCTTTTTTTTTTTTTTTTCTTTCTGTATAAGCCAATCATATCAGAGGGTGAAAGTTTACTATTTGTGCTAACCCAACTGTTGGTGACCAGTTCTGCAAAAGCTTATCAACTATGCTGACAGAAGAATCAGGTGAGACGTCCGAAACAGAAGTACCCAAGGAAGTAATTGCCAACAGCAAAAATATCTATCAAAGTGAAAGGTAATAATAAAACTACTCTGAGAAGGTGTAGAATCTGTTACTTTCTAGTTGACTCACCAGCATTTTCAATTATGCAGCTTGGGGCAGAAAGATGACAAGGATGCCAAAGATCCACGGGGCTACTCTTCCTCTTGATAGCTAACCTATGGAGGCTCTTGACGAGCCCTAAAGGACAGTTGTTAAGCATATGACGAAGTAATGCACAAAACTGAATGTACGAACATGAGAGAAGCCAACAGAAACAGTTCTCGTCTTAAGATTTTATGCTCACATGCTGTAGAGTTCAAGATCCTCGTGTTTATAAAGTTTTTGTTTGACTCATTGATGTCAATAGACATATTCATGGTATGAAAGAAAATAAGAAAAAAGAACAAATCGTTCTTATGTTGGAGTTTCCCTGTATTTTCTATATCTATCTGTTTGACTGGAACTACTCAATCTTTTTCTCTATCTGTCTGTTTGACTGGAACTACTGAATCTTATATTAAGCAAGATAAACCAAAATCTAAAACAAAAAAAAAGCTAAGTATGTTATTTTTACAGGACCCGCCAGCCTCCCAAATTAAACAACAGTGTATTGTTTCATAAGGGAGTAAGTACCTCAGCAGGTGATAATGCCACAGTAGGCAATCAGCAGTTGTATAACACTAACACTCGAGTAATTCCACATCACATTCATCTTTCGCCAAAAAGAAAAGCCACACTCAGGTATCAACAAGACAACAATCCAAGAACACACAAGCTGCTCATTCTGCTAACAGCCCATGTGATCATGGGAATAAGCGATAAATATTAAGTAGCAAGGAGATAGACAAGCAAAAAGACACAACAGGCCATCAACAAGCCAGTACGGTGATTTTCAAACTATAAAGGATAAAATCTATAGAGGATGCGAAACACAAGGGACACTTCTGATATGCATGCTTTATACAATTATTTAAAAGGAATATTCATCAAACGTTATCCAAGATAACGGGAAAAAAGCCACATGACACAACCTATAATACCAATATAGTTTACTATATTCTTCGTTCAAAAGCCGGTCGTACGCTGAGGCCTTCCATTTTTTCTTTGGTCCTGCCCAGCGATGTTGCAAAAAGAAAAAAGCAAAAAAGTCCAAACCATGAAAAGCAGTAAATATGGTGATATTGGATTCCATGGCTCATCATGTTGAGTGCTGATCAATCTTTCTGTCTCTCTTACTTATGGAAGGCCAATGTTACTAGTTTTTTGAAGAATTTGGTATGTACATAGGGCAAGCGGAATTGGAATAACCTGTTTGTCCATGCTAATATCCAACCAACAAATCTAACGTGTTATCAAGTCAACATTTCTGAGCGTAGTTGAACAGGAAACATAGTTTATGCAATTCCAGAAGCACTAATGCCTCGGGATGTTGGCCCATGTAACAATCATAACATGATGCTAGCTTACAGATAGGAAACACCGTAATGTTACTACCAGATAATATGAAAAGCCAGCAGCACCAATAACTTGGAGGGATGTTGGCCCATGTAACAATTATAAGTTATAACATTACGCCAGCTTACCTTGGAAACACCATAATGTTACTATCTGATAATATGAAACGCAACCTCATGTACAAACACTAATGATCTCCTATGAGATAAATGATTATCACAAGTTTTAAAACCAAAAAGAAAAAATGATCACGGAGAAGGCCTGCTTTGCATAAGAAAGAAAAAGTTTTGGAAACAAAATATGTTCAACTAAGAAACATATTTAAGTTATTTCTCTCGTTATAATACAATGGAAGACCTTTGCTTCCAACAACAAACATGACATACAAGGGACAAGCTCTCTAACCCATCACCAAATGATCAACTGCAAGGTACCAATGTGTTGATGGCTAGAGCAGGAAGTTATCAATCATGTGGAGAACCACATCAGCACCATCAGAATTGAACCAATAGCTCTTCACCTGAATTTATAGGGGGAAGCAGGGGGTAAAAAAAAAGAAAAAAAGAATGAAGAGAATGTAAGGAAGAGATCAGATGACATCAGAAGAGAGAGAGAGAGAGAGAGAGAGAGAGAGAGAGAGAGAGAGAGAGAGAGAGAGAGAGAGAGTACTACACATACTACATACACCGATACACGGATTAATTAGTATTTGCAGAGTTTTAGTCTATTAGCATGCAGATTAAATTTCCTACAAACTGAAAGATCGAAAAACATGCAACATTGATTATAAAATAACCTCCATAATAATTTTTAAAACAAGCTGAGAAGCAACAAATTGGCTTAAATCAATATATCAGGTTGTAGATGAACAAACAGTGGGAAGGGATGCTATGGAGTTCTGCAACATTGTAAAGCACCGTGGCCATGAAAGTTGCTTGGAATTAATGGGTTCAAGGATGAGACAAAACATATAAAGTGCAGTTCAATTAACACAAGCTACAGCTTGTGATTAAACAATCCACTTTAAAGCTTACCTGAATGGTGTTGTGTGCTATATATCGTTGTTTACTCTCATGAAAGCTAACATCCACACGTTCCCATGCTACTTGAGTGAGACCTCTAATCATTTCCTCTTCAAAAACCAAAAAGAGAATGCTCATGAGCAATAGGAGGAAAAATTGCACATCAAAGGGCACAGAATGAAAAAAAAAAAGTTGACAAGCATGAAAGGAAATAATATGATTAGGTACTGAATGATCTCATATATATGCAAAGACAATATGAATTGTACAAGAAAAAATGAACCATTGGGCACAGTATCCTTGCAGCATTTGCACAGCACGATGAATCACATGAAGAGAACAGCTTTCCAAAAAATAAACTTTACAAGAGAGACATTGAGATTTTCCCTGAAATATGGATCATTCTAATACAAGAAAAAGAAAATGCGAATGGGAATGCAGCATATGTTGGAAGATATTGTACAATAGTGGCATACTTTTTTGAAAAACACTACTAAGAATTTAAGGTCCTAAATGTTGAAGCAATTTTAACAATGGGATATCCAGCAAAATAGCTCATTATTGACTATAATGTCGATAGGATCTTCATAGAATCGCAATGGCCTTCTTCATGATGGACTGGGATTTCCAAAAAAAAACCTGCCATTCATTATGTTTAGTTGCTGAGGCATAGACGAAACATGGTGAACTGAAGGCAGAAGGTGTGACACTTAATTAGCCATTGTTTACCGATTAAATAGTGGACCTAAGATTGAGCGAAACAGATGACACTGCAAGCATAACACCGGCCTTTGTATGAGCTTAAGAGCCATTGTATAAGCTTAACAGTTTTCTTTTGGCCACTTTTAATAGTTGACTCTTAAGGAAGATCATGCCTAATCCAGATCAAAATTATGAACACTCTCAGCAAATTATACTAAACATGAATATAGTTCGTACTGCAAAAAAAGTGGATAGAATTATAAACCTTCCAGGTCAGCTGCTTGCTTTCCAACCGCAGAAGATGTTCCATTGAGAACGTTATTTGTAGCTTCACGTTCAACATACACAACATGTGGGTATTTTCCGTCCACTACCAGAAGATTGGACTAGAAAAGGGAAAAAGAGCATAAGCAGTTTGGAAAGAGAGCGATAACATAAACTGTCACTTAACCAAAGAAGTGCATGAGGTAGAAAGCAAAACAACCTTTGGAAGCTCATGTTGACGGCGGATTGATGATGTTCTCCAACCAACGACATCTTAAAAATAACTTAATGTAAAACATCCTCTTAAATAGTGTGTGTGTGTGTGTTGGGGTTGAAGAAATATTTTTACACAAAATCATAGTTGAAAGCTAACTTCAACTCAGAAAGGATACAATCATAATTTGCATTTGCATAGGCTACGCGACGCTTGAAAGAGCGTAAAGCTGATCTGTACATGTCACAAAGCACGCCATTAGCATATAGGTAGCAACAAAAACTGAGTCTTCTAAGCTAGTGAGTGAAGTAGGGGGAACTAATCGATACCAACATGAATTTAAGGTCGTCGGAGTCATTAACCATCTGAAGCAGAAGGGGAGGTTTCCCCTCATCATTGTCAGTGAGGAAAAGATGCTTCCCAGACCTCCCAACAACCCAGTGTGCTGATTGTGAGATTCTTCTTTCCAAAAAAGGAAGACCACAGAGAATGGGGAGCTGTGAAAGCACATGCAACAGGACAAAATGTAAGAAAAAAGGGTGACTAATAATCTTTTGAATTGTAAATCAAACAATTACTTAAAGTAGATTTAGGAAATAATGCTACTCCTCATGATGTGAGCACAAGTCGAAAATAAATGAAATAATCACAAGCCTGATGCAACAATGCATCCAAGGGGTGTAGTTACTCATAAGATTCATAAATAAATCTTTTCCCTGATGTAAGTAGAGGTAAGGGAAGTCAGAAAAAGGTAACTTTCTTTCTTTTCTTTTTCTTTTTTTTTTTTATCATTAATAAGCATAAAAAGCGATCACATTCACAATCTAACCATCAAACAAGGAGAAGAGAAATAAGAAGCTGTCACAGAAGAACACATACACATCCAAAGAGGCACAGGCAGGTAACGACACTTTGAAAATTTTTAAAGATATAGAACTTGATATTTGCTACTATGAAGAGCAAGATGAGAGAACAGATTATGTGAGCATAATCACCTGTCTATGTCCCCTTGAGCCAAGATGCGGTGTTGCAAATGTTATGAAGTTCATGGGTTCCAATCCAGCAACTCTAGCTTCAAAATGCTGTTCAAGGAACTGCGTTGAATCTTTTAAATCCCCTCCACTTGAACCGTTCCCGGAAAGTCCTGCAGGTTCCATTTTAGGAAAAAGTTCATAGAGTCTCCCAATTGCATATCTGGCAACAAGGCCACCCAATGAGTGAGCCACAAAGGAGATCTTATGCACTTCAGGCCAACGTTTGACAACTTCCATCACCTGCATCAGAAAGTATTTACTGTTCACATTTATATCTATCAAGGATAATTTATCAACTAAGCAATTCCCACAAAAAACCCTTAAACAAGTTCAAGCAGTGAATTTAAATAGCCAGCGCAAGCCCAGAACCACGAGGACAAAAATGCAAATACAAATGTACCTCTCCAGCTAGCCTTTCACCCATCTGATCTACCCCATCGAAAGTCAATTTCGAAGAATTACACTCACTACCTGCTCAAAAAAGATTAAGTCAAAGAAAAAAAACTTTGTTGGCCATGAGAGGATAAAATGTCAAGCCATTGTATCTGTAAAATTCCAGCATAGTTAAAAGTGTATGCAAACCATAGGAGGCAAGGTGACAACTAACAACAAATACATGACCAAGGAATTCTCAAAAATGAAAAGAGTATGAGAAAACTAACTAACTAAAGAAAAGCATGGAAGTCCAAACAAGAGCATCCTGCCAAAACAGAAAATAAATACCCCCCAAAAAACAACCTGGACATTAAGTTTAATCACCCAGGGTAAATTTGTCAAATTCATCTTTCTATGCTATTATTGACAAGCTTTTAATTTAGATTTTAGGTCGTGCTTGATTGACCAAACCAATAGTGAGAGGGTGAGCAATACTATGTCTCTCAATATATTGTACAATAACAGAATAAAGCTAGATTGCATGGTGGACATGCTGCACAACATGCGCTGCCATCATCCAACAATCCCAAAAGATATGCCCAAATTGGTAATTGAAAAGCGAAGAGACAATATGGTGTGAGATGTTCTCCCTAACTAACATTTAAATCTTCAATAACAAAGCCTTGATGATGACGAGTCAGTGTCTCCAACATGCAAAGGGAAACACAATCACAAAGTATGCAATGGATTTGATGGAAGTCGACCAGATTAGATTAGAACAGTTGCTTATTACATGAATTCAAGTGCCTTTAGTCAACCTAAGAAACAATACAGTGGGACAAACCCAACAGAAAAGCTTATGAGGCTATGAGGGAAACAAGTAATAGTTGACTTGAGAAATGAAAAGTCATTCTTCGTAAATTACCATTGGCAAGATTGTCTAATCTAAGCTCTGTCTAAGCACGGCAAAACATCCGTTTATAAACCCAAAACTTATCAGAACATTCACACTAGGGGAATTTACTCGCGCGGATAAAGTTTCTAACCAAAAGTGCTTCTAAAAAGTACAGCAGGTAGCTGAAAAGATGTTTACACCATTTGATACAGAAAATTTATCTCCAAGTTAACAACACAAGACAGATACCTGACTAGCCCCCAATATAATAATCCAGAATCATCAAACGGAAATGAAAATGGGGTACATGAAACAAAAACTCTTACGGTGTACGATAACTTTGTCAGGAAGCCTCTTCACAAACTGCTGAGCAGCATATCTCCAATCTGCAGCACTGAACACACAACAAAGGTAAATAGATAGCAGGCTTTGCAGAAGCATTTCATAACAACGGATCATACTCCATACTAGCATGAACATGGATTTCATATTTGTTCCAAGGAAGAACTAGGATCTCAAAACAAGTCTGGGAAAAAGCAAGCGTAAACCAAACCCCAATTAATAGTTGACGCAACGGAATTCACGAGAGACTAGTTAGCGTACTAGTCCAAACGAGATAGGTTCTCGAATACACGATGTTCTTGAATTCACAAGAAAAAGAGAGACAATTCTCAAAGTTTGTTTATTAATTGAATAAAAGTTGAATATGCCATTAGGCTAACACTCCTACTTATAGGATCCTAATAATAGGGAAATTGCTGAGAGTGGAGACCAAGCCAAACAATTACTTGGAAACCAAACCTATAAGAAAAAAAGGAAATAACATCTCTAAGAAAATTAGGAAAGTAAGAAACGTGCAAAACAGGTAGCACAAAATAAGATCTCTTAAACTATTCCTAAATAAAAAGTTGCCAAAACAAGTGGCATAAATTAATATTTTCTAAAATTAATTATTAAGAAAATAAAGTTTTTATAACTCAGAACTCCTAAAATCTTGTCCTACATCAATCTCCTTTTCTTCAAAACAACTCGTCCTCGAGTTCTCATTAGAAATCTGTCATCTTCCATTCCAAAGAAACAAATACTTGGATTGCTTCAACTTCTTGCTCCTCTTCAAAAGATTATATAATGAAAAGTGTACTTGCGATGACATCTTCTCTACATGCTTCAATTGATTTAACATATTCTCAACTCGAGAATGTAACATAGGCTCAAACTGTTCTATCCCAACAAAATCAACCCTTTGCACTTTATGCTGAAATTGCATATGCTCTTGACTTAGATCCATCACAGAATTGGTAGTGAATGATGTCTCATTAAGAGTTTTCATACTAACTTCAGCACTAGGACAAGTCATACCTCCAACTAGTTCACAAAGCTCGACATTGGGGAATAAATCATAGTGTTGAGAAACTATGGGGAGAATTCAAGACTTTCCTCGCTCTTTGGCTCTTCTACTTGATCTGTTCTTGCAATATTTTCATCTTCACCTCTAATTGCCTCATTGGTTGCTCCTCCATCTAAGTTAAGTTGTTTTCCCATTACAGGAACACTTGAAAATTCCTCTTCATTATCAACTTCTTCTTCGTCATCAAGTTCAACTCGATCTCTTTCCTCTTGTGCAATCTGATACCCATCATAATACATAGGACATGAGAGATTTGAAATTGAACGAACTTGATTGATTTCTTGATCTTCAAAAAGGCTTGATTGATTCGTGTTAAATAGCCTCGGTGATGTATCCCTTGAGTTTTCAATATCCGCAAACACATAATAATTATTATTTGGAACAGAACAAGGCAAGTCAAAAGTATCTCGGGACCTTAGTAGCACGAAACGGGTGCGCGAACGGGAGCAGGAGCCGGGGCGGGGGAGCGGATGATCATAGAAGTGTGGGAGCGCTGTTGGGAGCGTATAGGACAAAATATTAAAATTATGTCTTGTAATAAAATGTAATATAATATTTTTTGTAATTATTTTTCCTATTTTTAAATTACATATTTGAAATAAATTACACCAACTATATGTCTTGTAACAAAATGACAATACAAGCCCACAAAAACATACGAAATGTACTTTAATTGTCCAAATGTACAAGCCCATCGCCCAAAAAGAAAAAATAAGTCCATTACACCATAACTTTTACAAGCCCAATGATCAGCCCAAAAATAAACCCTTATTTTAAAAACACAGCAGCAGCCAGCCAGCTAGCTAGCATTACGATAAGCCTTAATAATGGGCAGCATTGTTGGATTTTCTCTTCATCCAAAGGCTTAGAAAGAAGAAAAGAAAATCAAAATCAAGCGCAGTCATCGTCGTCTTCCTCTCTGCTCTCTGAGTCGGTGACTGAGCATCTCCAATCTTATCCGTTTCTCCTTCGATCGGCCTCTCTTCTTCAAGGTACGTTTGAATCTCCTCCCCTCTTCTTCTTCTTCCTCGATCCCGTCGTTCCCATCTTCCTTTGGAGCGCGATCCCGTCTCATGGGTACGCGTTTCCATGGCGTTTCTAAGCGAGAAACGCGGAATCGCGTTTCTCGGGGAGGAGCGTCGCCAAGTAAGGCGTTTCCTGCAACTAAGCTCGGGACAATCGCTTGGACACGAGCTTTCTTTGGTACTCTTGATACAACATTTGTCCATGATTTGTCTGAAGAAATTTAATGCTCATCAATTGTCTCATCTTGTGCCATGTCTTAATAGGTTGTTTAAATTCTCGTCTTCGATTGGCTTGCAATTGCTCCCACCATCTAGAAGCATAACCATGTAATTTACATGCTACATATTTGACCTCCTTCTCTTTCGGAATGCCAGTGTAGAATGCAAAGAATTTGTCAACTTTACAAAACCAATTATCAAAATTCTCAGGATGACAATACGCATTAAAACTGGAAATTATTGGTGATTCTTTTGCTTCGACGTCTTATTCTTTTTCATCATCCACATGATTAGTTGGGCGTCTCCCAACTACAATCTGGTTACCAGGCTGGCGATGGGCAAATCCCACTGCGCATTCTCGAACCTAGTTAAAAGGACGGTGTTGGGCAACTCCTACAGTGCGATCTTCTTCAACCCTCCCTGGTCTTTGGTAGAGGCGAAGAGTCAGCAGCAGCAACGATTCACGAATTTTCGTCATGATACTTGTCTGTTGTTCTTTCACCACCTTTCTCGGATCAGCAAACCTTTGAGAAACGTCAAAGGGTGTGTCTTCTACTTTGTTTCGTGTCATCGAGCCAGGAAAAACCAGCTTTGATACCACTTGACGCAGCGGAATTCACAAGAGACTAGTTAGCGTACTAGTCCAAACGAGATAGTTTCTCGAATACATGAGATATTCTTGAATCCACAAGAAAAAGAGAAACAATTCTCAAAGTTTGTTTATTAATTGAATAAAAGTTGAATATGCCATTAGGCTAACACTCCTAGTTATACTAATAGGAATCCTAATAATAGGGAAATCTCTTAGAGTGGAGATCAAGCAAAACAATTACTTGGAAACCAAACCTATAAGAAAAAAAGGAAATAACATCTCTAAGAAAATTAGGAAAGTAAGAAACATGCAAAACAGGTAGCACAAAATAAGATCTCTTAACCTATTCCTAAATAAAAAGTTGCAAAAACAAGTGGCATAAATTAATATTTTCTAAAATTAATTATTAAGAAAATAAAGTTTTCATATCTCAGAACTCCTAAAATCTTTCCTACATCAATAGTGAACTGAGGTCAATTGAGGAAAAGTGTGCACCACCTGACAAAGTGTGTAGACTTTCAACTAGAGCAATGAACCTGGAGGTTTAGAACTTCAACCAATATGATGAACTCCAACTGACGATAAAGGCTGTGAAAATGGAACCTCATTTTTGGCAAGATGTTGGGAGTCCCTATACCCCAAACCCCAAACCTTAGTTATTAGGTAACAGAATTCAGTGAAGACAGAGACGACATTTGGAATGGTAATGTTCAAGAAAAAATGAGGCTAAACGAACAAGTGGACAATTTAGTTCCAGATACCACGCAATGAGAAAGCATAAGAAATAGTCGAATCCAACATAAAATAACGATCAACGCTATGGCGACCATTATTTGGTGATCATCTATACCATTGCATTGGTACCCAGAATGTGATCAACAAATGTGGTCACCGGAGGACCAGTGTAAAACAGAACCAGTTAATCTATTCAAGATACCTCCCGCCAATGCCATTAACCATGATGACAAGGTGCTCCGGCGGCACCTTCGCACCAGCAGCCGCTGCATCGAACAAATCAACACCTCCATTCACTGATTCGACCTCCACCTTCTGCCCCTTTCTCCGGCGAGGATCACTGAAGCACCCCCTGCTCAACTTCCTAATCAGTTCCATCTTATAATCACCCTTATGACCCAACACCACCAACAACAATTTACTGGGTTTTGAGCCCTGTTTAAATCCAAACCCGAAGTTGAAACGCAACGGTGGACCAGAAAGGGGGCGATTGGATGAGGGTTTGGGGAAGAAATTCGTGGGTACGATAAGAGATTTAGCTTCGGCGATCATATGGGGCTGATCGAGTGTAGAACGACCATGGAGATTTTATAGAGAGTAATAATAATAGGGTGAGAAAGCGAAATGAGGTTTTGCAGATTGAGTCAAGTGGGTTAAAAGAGGAAGTAAAAAGAGGAAGAAGGAGAAGACATCCGCGAGCAAAACTGAAACTGTTGAGGAAGATGACAAACAGAAGACACGGGTGAAGAACTCGTCGTATTGATTCGCTCGATGGGTTTTTATATTTGTACCGGGCCTTGTTTGATTTGGGTTTTTAAGAATTAGTTCTCTGAATTATTATTTAATTATTATTTTTATTTTTAAATATTATTATTATTTTTCTCTCTATCTCTCTAATCATTAATGTTAATTTTTTAATTATTACTCCTATTTTTCCTTCTAATCATTACAAAACCCAAAATCAAACCAAATCAAACACAACCTTAGGCAAGTGTCTTTTTCTAATGGCACTCTCATTTTTTTTTCGTAAAAATTATATTTGCACTTAGAATTGCCAATATCAATTTTCTAAATTTATTTACTCCTACCTTTTAATTTTTTTCAACAATAGTATAGTAATATTACCATATTAACGCTCTGTTTGGTAGTTAGGGAAAAGAAAAGGATAAATAAATAAATAAAAGATGGAAAGACTGAGAAAAGTCAAGAGGAATTTTTTTAGTTAAAATAATTTAGTTCAATTATTTTCTTTGCTTTTTCCTCTCAAAGCAATCAAAGGAAGAGAATTTTTTTTATTTTCCTTTCCTTGGGTTCCAAACAAAGCCTACATAATTCAGTTACTGGGAAAGAAATTAAAACACGGAAATGTTTAAATTTGTGGGAATCATATCCTATTAAGATACTACTCCTACTTTCTAACTTTCTTCTCATTTCTTTTTATCAAATGGACGCATAAAGGAAAATATTTATCATTATCCTTTACTTCACTTTAATTTTCTCGAGAATAATTTTCCGCCATTGTTTCTTGCCAAGTTAATGAATGAGTAGTGTGAGATGAAGGGCGCGCAAGATTTCTGTACATTGCAACCGAGGCCTAAACTACGTGTATTTGTACAATGAAATCAAAATTATACTCCGAATTCTTATATTTCACCTCGGTAGGTCTTAAGTTTGTGGGTATATACCCATCGTACGTATATAAATATCTTCATACATATGTAAGTATCTTCACAATCGTTTTTCATCCAATGGACTTTCCAAGTTCCAATCATATAAAACTTTTGGTATAAATTAACTAGAAAAAATCAGTACAATTATATCGAAAGATTAGAGTTGTGCAGGGCCTAGTCAACCCGACACCCCTTCACCCGCCTCTATTTGCACACCAAAATACTAGTACAATTACCAAGAATGATTAGAATTGTGAAGGGCCTCGTCACCCCTACACCCTCGAAACAGAAGTGTTGTAAGGCGGCTTTGTAGTGCGGCACTTATGTATGCTACGAGAAACAAGATTGAAGAAGCTAGAGGATGTAGTGGGAGTAATGCATAGAAGGAGCTTGTGTTGGAAAAACTTGATTTTTATCAATTTTATTTAATTATTTTAGTGGGCCCCACATGTTCACGTGGACGGACCCACATACCGGTGTGTACGTCTTGGTTAGGAGATTAAGACCGAACACTCGGTTGGCCAAAATCAAGTTAAGGTGAATGAGAAATTGACCTCAAAAATGCCTACGTGAATTTGGTAGAAGGGAAAAAAAAACACTTGTCCCACATTGGTTGTGGAGAACAAGCTGATTGGGTATATTTACCTTTAGTTTGACTCTATGGGTTGGCCCTTTGGGTCATTACAACTTTTGTTGGGGGAGAAGGCATGGACATAGTGGACTTTGGTCCATATAACACACGCGCATGCCGCCGTCCGATCGATCGAACCGGGCCGGGTTGGGTTGGGTTAGGTCATTAGATAAGATGGGCTTAGGCCCATTAGGTTCTTACCAACCGGGCCAGGTCATAAATGTTCCAAAACATTTTAATTCCTTCTTCTTCCGAACCAGTGCGTCTTTCCTTTTCCTGTTCGGTTTAGCCACGCCTTTCTGTTTCGTGTCTCTACCGATCGAGTGTCTGGTTTCCTATAAAAAGAACCCTCTTCTTCTCATTCCATTCACGTATTTTTTCTTGCATACACTCTGCATCATTTCCGCATAAAAATAACTGAGAGTTACTGCGTACGTTTTCCGGTTCGCATTCTGTAAAGATTGGAGTGCTACATCCGTGCAGTGAAAATCGGGTAGTCCTGGAAAACAGACGTCTGCGTAGTCCATCAGCACCATAGTGGAGGACGAATCTGTTTTAAGGACAGAGTATCATTATACTTGCCCCGGTTCGTTTCGAGTCGTCTTTTTGCCAAATTCCGGTGTACTGAATTTGGTCCAGTAAGTTTCTGTTCATTCTAATTTGTTTCTGTTTTTGTTATTTTTCCAGATTATTTGCAACCGAATTGTTCTAACAGCTTGTGGCACAAAAGATTAACTACGTTGTGGTTAGTCTTTCTCGTCTTCTTTAAGTGAGTTTATCATATTACAAGTGCTGCGGCTATATGCAATTTAAAGTGAAGATTGAGTAGTTTCTGCGATTAATTAAAGTTCGTAATCCAAAATCTATTATTACAACGGAGAGCGGTTTTTGTCACAGCCATTGTATTACATCTTATCTCTCTCTCTCTCTCTCTCTCTCTCTCTCTCATTTTCAAAATCCAAATCACATTCTCTCTCACTACCTCCTCTCTTTCCCTCTCTTTGAAATTTGAAGGACTATAAAAAATGGGCATGGGCACTTGCGTCAATTGTTCAAGCCGTGCTTTCAGGCATGGACATGGCATGCACTAGTTTCTTCAAACAACACAAATACATACATGAAACAAGGAAGGCATATCTCCGGATTACAAGAGACAAATATCGAAAGACTAATTGCTATAGGCTCCACTCAAATTGGCGGTAGGATTGGGCCCAAGATAAGTTGACATGCGCATAAATTGACCCGGAGACCTGAGTTATCAAAAAAGAAAGAAAGACTACACGCACTAGGGGCTTCAACTTTAAGAGGGATTTGCCAAAAATGACAAATAGCGAGGTTGAGGGGAGAGTCTTTACCAGAAGAAAACTGAGAACCCGTAATTCTAGCATCAAACTTAATTTTTTCGATCGGCAGCATTGAAATAGGGCTTTCGGATACCCTCAAATTCTAGAATACCTTTGTTGCCTAATGGACCATGCTGCCAAAGCAAGTTTCCTGAGGGTATTGTATTGAAATTTCAGCCACATTAATCTAGGGCCTTTGGCTTTGCATTCTTTTGATAATGAACATTTTGTCCATCATTTTAGGAGTTGATAATTGAAGAACAAGACCCAAAGAAAACACCTTAGCTGCCAGATCCGGGGAACCTGTAATTCGGCAGCCGAGCTATCGATCTTAAAAATTAATGGCTTGAATTTCATCTTGGCGATGAACGGCTTGGATTATGCAAGTGCCGAGGTAAAATCAAGATCATTGATTGCACGATCAATAACTCGGATGTCGTACTACAACCCGGAGCCTCACTACAAGATGCCGTTGTAGGATTGAACATCAAAACTTTTAGAAATTCTCTCTTTAACATTTTGAGATTTTTAGTTGCTCTATCCTTATCTTTACTGGTTGAAAATAGCCAGAGATCTCGTCCGATTGTAACAATTCTTGTTCACATTGAGACTGTATTTGGATCACGAATCTGTGGAGGGATCATTCGAAAATGCTTTACATTTTTGAAAAACTTGGAAGCAAATCAATTCTTCCTAGGAAAGACGTTATTCTGTTCAACTAGGAACCATATCATAAGACCTCAGCTGGTCTCCCATTTGATCAGGCAATCAATAAGGCCTCTGTCCAATGTAATTCCCAGGGGGGTCATAGTTACAAGTCATGAAAATCCCCTTCCCATCGACACAAGTAACCCTAGCACACCCAATTCTCGTCGTTGTGCTCCATACAATCTGTGTATAATGCCCACATTGCTGCCCAACAGCACAAGAGTTTGACTCGTAATTGTAATACGGCTTCTCACCAACCCACGCGTTGGCAGCCTGAACCGGTGTCCACGCATCGCCTGCGCCCCAAAAAATGTTCTCCCCATAAGGCCCACGTGAATGCTTCAAAAGACAGTCCGATCTTCTTTGGTTGGCGTACCATTCTGCATACTGGACTAATCTCCCATCCCATTCCAAAGGTTGCAATCCGAGGGCAGCCCGTGCTGCATTTTGGGGAGCCATAAATTCGTCCACGAAGTCATTTTCCCAAGCAATGACATCGACGCTTGAGATTATAAGGAAGACGGCGATTATAGCACTACAGAACAGATTCATAATCGGGATTGAGAAAAGAAAGAGAGAGTGGTTTTTTTGGTTGGAGAATTTTTGGGAGATTATGGTACTAGGAAGATTACATATGAAAGAGAAGAATAGGACTTGAGGGTGGTTTGATTTTTATGGTATGGCACCCATGTTCATTAACGCTTGCCATATTTGATTATCAATTTTGGTGGTGATTGTCATGTTCTATAGAGATCTTGTTTAAAATATGTTATGATTTTTGGTGAAAAAGTTATGAATTTTATTGCTAAACAGTTACGATAAGCAAATGTTATGATTCCTGGTGGAAATGTTATAAATCACATTGTTGACATGTTATGAGTTTGTAGTATAAAAGTTACGAGATGCATCAAAATTAATGTTATAAATTTTTACGAGGCAATACAATTTTCAAGCACGCATTAAATACACACCATATTGTTATAGAAACTGTTTATAGTTATATTGTAACGTTAGACTTGACTATAATAACTTGGTTGTTGAACAAAATTAAGGGTATTCATAGTTCGTAGTTTCTCAACGGACGAGTTAAAGCAGTGATATGTTAGATGGAAGTCATATTAGGTCAAAGTTATTAATGCTACACACATCCAACTGCTCGAGTAGAATTGAAGGCTTTTTGAGTGTTCAAAGTTTTGGACTGAATGATCCGTGAGTTCGTGCACTTATATGTTCCACGTGCTCTATGCAATTACTATAATATCAACATTCCTAGAGATCATTGCGTTAGACACCTTGCGGACATGTGACACGCTGAGGGCACGTGATCGAGTGGGTACATATGACAGAAAGGAAAGGGTTCATCTCCAAGACTCAAGATCACTGATAGCTTGTTTGGTAATAAATTTGTTAAGTCTTTAAAAATTAAGATTACTAGTCGTGCACATAAGCTAGTCTGACTAGGTGTTATAAAATAAATAAAACTTGATGGCTGATGCCAAAGATTCCAATTTGTTGTTTGGGATACGGTAAATCTTCCCAAAGTCAAGTGAGAAATGTTTGGTTTGATAGTTTCAAATTCTAGAACCGAAATCCACGGAGTCCTTTTGGGTGCTGCCTCAATTACCGGCATAATCAACTACCACTCTCTTTGGATTACACTAATTTTTTTATAAAAAAATTTAGCATATGGGAATGTAAAATGATTTCAAACATTATAAGAACATGCCCATATTGACCGAAATCTATCTGTTTTTTTCCCTCTTCATGGCAGACAAGGGATACCATAGTGAGTTCACGCACTACAGGGCGTCGTACACCTCGATTTTCGCTCCACCAAAATTTTAGCTTTATAATCCAAACCATTTAGCTTTTAAAAGTTCGCTAGATAACTCTTTCATCAATAAAAATAAAATTGATCAAATATCATTAACCCCTTGATCGGCTTATATACATCAAATATTGTTGAATCACAAGGTGTTAAGTGACTATTTTGCTCTGAAGGGGTGCAGTGTGCCTTGATGCGCTCCACCAAGATTTTAACATAATAATCCAAACTGTTCTGCTTGTAAAGTTCGCTAAATATATAATTCATTTATGGAAATTAACTTGATCAAATATCATTAACCCTTGATCGGCTTATAAACGCCAAAATATCGTTGAATCACAAGGAGTTAAGAGTGACTATTTTGCTAAGACAGAGGTGGAAGTGTGGAAGGCCCAAATGGTAATTAGAGTGGATTTTATTTTTACTCTTGTTTCTTAGTTTCAATAGGTATCAGTAGCCAGTACACACCTGATGGGCTTTTGGGCTTTTTCATCTCTTCTAGAGTTCGTTAATTCGTTCATAAGTGAAATTAGTTTTGACAATTGGGTTGGTATGTATACAATTGGGTTGATGGAACAAGGTGACGAATTACTTGCTTTACCAGCGAGGGTGGAAAGCGGTAATTGAGTAATCGGAGAAGGGATGCTAACGAGGGTTGTATAATTGCAGAAAGAAAGTCAGCATAAAGGTTAGAATGGTCAATCAATCGTCTATTTAGGCTATAAGTTTTTCATTTGATAAAATTAACATTTGATAAAATAGGGTGATTTTAGCACTTGACCAACTTGATTTTAGCACCTTTCACTTCATTTGATAAAATCACCCACTTAATTTTATCAAATAGAAAACTTAGCCTTAATCCCGCCATTAGGTAGCTTCTGTGTTGTGTGCCTACAAATATCAAATTGATTAGTCCCGCATTAACTAATCTTGATTAATTGAGTGAAGCATAGCCACAGGCATGGGCCTCTGGAATCGGTAATGTTTGTCGGCCTGACGTATTGAGATATGGGCCCTATATTAGTTCGGTTTCTACATGGTAATTAATTAGCTTAGGCCCGCATTAGTTGCTTCTCAAATCTAAGGTGTAATATATAAAAAGGCTATCTATCATAAATCAAGAATCGTAGTTATCCAGTGTTCTTGTAGATGGGAGGCCGAGCAGACCAGTCGATACCAAGCATGTTATTCATCAGTGGAGTTGAAAAGGCCTGGCTGGCGCCAATTTTAGACGAGGGCAATTTACCAGCCGCTCCAAATTTTCCCACAAATGCACAGTCCGCTCCAAACTTTTCCGGAAGAAAGTGCCAGCAAATGCTATGGCGCATCTCTCTCTCTCTCTCTCTCTCTCTGTAACAAATGAAAGTGCCTAAAATCCTATGGTACCATATGAAAGTGCCTAAATCACTAAAAACTCTATAATAAGAAAGTGCACCCCAAGTGCCTAAGCCCCAAAAAAGAGTTATTGTCTTAATGGTAATTAAAAAAGAATGATTTGAAATAGTGATAATAAATATTTATTTTTTGTACCGGTATGTAATAAAACCTTTTATGTACCAATAGCCCAAGGGACTTTAATAATTAATGACTTGTTTATGGGGCACTTGGACAACATTAAACATGAAATGCTAAAGTATTTAATTAGTGGGGAACTCTCACCACAACTTTTTGCATCTTTTTCCTTGCTTTTATATTGAAAAGGGGTTGAAACTCCACCACTTATATATATAATAATGTATCTGTATATATGTCAATCATGTATTTCCTCCATCCTTTTAAGTGAGTACTTTGAGAAACGTGTATTTTTGTGGACATTAAAAAATGTACTTTCGTATAATATTTTTAAAATTTTTTTGCACCAAATTAAAGTACTCAATGAGCACTTTAATTTGGTATAAAGTAAATTAAAAAATTATATACGGAAATATGTTTTTTAGGGATTTAAAATTACACGTATTTTCACAGTACGCAATTAAAAAAGGGACGGAGGGAGTATTTTTGGAACTCTCACTACAACTTTTTGCATCTTTTTCCTTACTTTTATATTGAAAAGGGGTTGAAACTCCGCCACTTATGTATATAAAAAATGATAAAAAAAAAAATGTAAGGTACATACATATCTCAACCACTCCCCACCACACCCTCTTTCACATGTGTGATGGGGTCCACCCGGTCCAATGAGCCCAATCACACATGTAAGAGAGAGAGTGGTTGAGAGAGTTTGTACCTATCACTATTGATGATATGCCCGACGTGCCACGTACCTTATATAAAATAAAAATAAAAAAACAGGAAAGTGTGTTTTAATTTTAGTCTTATTGGGTCAATCTTGTTAAACTAGTGATGGGAAAGATTCTGTCTACCAAATCATAATTAAGCAGGAATATATTCCAAGCTAGCTGTTTCTTGTTCTTATTCAAGTTAGTGGCTTGTAGGTGTGTGTATAGACAAAAAGGTGGAAATTTTGATTTTTAAGAATCTGATCCAATGCATCTGCTGTGCTCATCCACGACCGTAAACCAAATAACCACACAAATCAAGCACGAGATAAATTTTCCGATTAAATTCAACCAATACATGAAAATCGTACAAAAGACTCTCGCCGGAAGGGAGGACCCAATTTGTGTTTTTTTAAAGATATTTTTCATCCGATTAAATGCCTACTAATATGTGATTCACTTGATTTTTTCTACAACTGATGAATATCATAATACCGTGCTCGTGTCATTTAACACCTCAACTTGTAACTTGATTTTAGCATTTAATTTGTTATTGAGATTCTAGATTTCTTGTAATATATATATATATATATATATATATATATATATATATATTTTTTTTTGATACAAATAATATATATATACATAAACATGGATTTTCTAGTTCACACCTGCCGTAAATAAGAAAAAATGATTTTTTTGTGTTAAAAATTATTTTTGAAAAATCCGAGCCGTCCAATGTGTTTAAAAGGTGTTTTCAAGGGTTCAAGCGTGAAATCTTCAAAAAAAAATACTGGGAAGGGCTTGATCCAAGCAGTTTTTGCATAAACTGTATATATATTTTTTGCGAAAACTGCTTGGATCAAGCCCCTCCCGGTATTTTTTTTCAAAGATTTCTGTTACGGACCTTTGAAAACACCTTCTGAACACATTAGACGGCTCGGATCGTCAAAAAAAAAAATTGGATCATGGAGGTCCGGAAGTCCGGAGTCCGGACTAGAAGCTTACCCTATATATATATATAAATGATTGGATCCTAGAATCCTAGTGGGAATCCCCGTTTCCCATTTTGAGTGAGGATGAGGGATGAAAATAAAACCCTGTTGAGAATCGGGTAGGAGATGGATATGGAGAAGGGGATTGGGGTGGAGATAGTACCCTCTGACCCCGATCCATCCCCATGCCTACCCCTAAAAAAAAACACCCATAACAAAATTCTTAGAGAGAGAAAATCAATATTTCATTTCTGAATGTAAAATGATTGTTTGATACTTACACAGAAGTAATCACCTCCTTTTTATACTTGCTAGACTCTAAACAAACACAAACGAATCCTATTGGTTCACACCCCTTCACCTGGATTGCTGACGTGTCCATAACTAATGCAACTACTCTTAACCTATAACTACCATTGACCACCTGTTTAACATCAACTTACAACCAACTGTTAACAAACTGCACTACAACAACAATAAGAACAGAACAACTGATGTACAAATTAATGAGTATACTTAACACCTGCAAGGGAGGAGCTCAAACTTAACACACACTCTCTCTCCCTCTCTGGTTCTCTCTCACCTCACACATAGTTCACTGCTCTCTTTTTTGGCACAAAATTACAAATGATTGACCGGATTTATAGGCCAAGAATTCAAGATCTTCCTAACGCCTAAATGATAAGGTGCCGGTGCTCAAAACAGGGGTCTTCAATGCTCTTGATAATGCAGCTGCAGACTGAAATCTCAGACCTTCGAGAAACCCATTTTCGGTGGACTGATTTGTGAGCCAACTCTTGAGCATTTTCCTTAGGGGTGTAAATGAGTCGAGTTTTGTCGAGCTCGAGCTCCACTCATTGGTAGAGGAGCTGAGCGCTAAACGAGCCTAGTCAGATTTATTTACCAAACGAGTCTATAAAGCTAAGTCAAACTATAGAGTGCAAAACTCAACTCGCTTATTATACGAGCCTAAAACTCGAAATCGAGTTTCACTCAATTACCAAAACGAGCCGAGCTGAGTTAAAATGGCTCAGAAGTAGCTAGTTTTATTTGTTGCCCTAATCACCCCCTTTAAGTTGCCCAATTGGACTTATAAGGAAGACTTGCAACAATGATCCCATTTAAGCATTAATGCTAGACCCTAGAAAAAATGTTCCTAAATTTAACCAAAACATTATGTGTTCCGCAGTTGCTAGTACTTTTTGAAAAACATGTATTTTCTGCAGAAAAATTTAAATTGGTGAACTTATTTTCAATATTTTTGCCCCAATCATAGAATCTAGTTAAGCTTTTGTCATATGTGCAAACAAAATCGACAGCCAACCACGGAAGTACAGGTTTTTGTAGGAGAAAATGCACCTTACTTACCTCACATGATTTGTTTTTATGGTATAAAAAATATGTTCCGATGACATGTTCCTTTCGTTGTTTCTGCGAAGGCATTTTCAAAATATTCAGATACAAGAAAATGCAAGTTGTTTATCTAATTTCACACGGGTTATATTCTCTTCGATCGGTACGATGACAATATTAAAAGTCCTTTCTTGGCACTGGAGTGAGGAGTCTATCTGGTAGTTGTGACCTTCATGTCTCCATCATTCTGACCTTTTTGATAGAGATTAGAGAGGAATGGAAAGAGATAAGAAAAAACAGCCACTGATTTCAAAAGAGGGAGTGGCCAACAGAGAAGAAATTTTGAATGAAGTGAAGAAGCTGTTGTGTTTGGCTGGGCCTATAGTATCGGTGAATCTATTACTATTTTTTCTACAGACGATATCAGTCATGTTTGTGGGCATCTTGGGGAGCTACCTCTTTCCGGTGCTTCCATGGCTACCTCCTTTGCTTCTGTCACCGGCTTCAGCCTCATGGTAATTAAGTTCAATTGGGTTCTTCTTCGTTCTTCTTGCTTGCCTGCAAATAATTACCATTAATGGTACACAAACAAGATACAAAAGCATTCGTTTCGGATGTGGTCCGGCCACAATACAAACTTGAATCCAGTTCGCCTGTAGATTTTTTCTAATTTTATTTCCACAGAGAAGTTGTCAATTGTTACAATCAATCACAGGATCTCTTGTTTGTCACCTTTGGTTTAACAGATAGGAATGGGAAGTGCGCTGGACACATTCTGTGGGCAGTCCTATGGAGCAAAGCAGTTCCACATGCTTGGCATTCACATGCAAAGGGCCATGTTTGTTCTCTTATTATGCTGCATCCCTCTTTCTTGTATTTGGGCCAATACCGCTCAAATCCTTCTTTTCTTCGGCCAAGATCCAGAAATTGCAGCTGAGGCCGGGTCCTACGCCCATTTCATAATTCCAACGATATTCGCTAATGCGATCTTTCAGTGTCACATTAGGTTCCTACAAGCCCAAAACAATGTTGCACCAATGATGTTCAGTGCCGGATTCACAACATTGTTTCATGTTTTTGTTGTTGGGTTTTACTATTTAAATCAGGGCTTGGAAATAAAGGCACTGCGTTGGCTAATGGTATATCATATTGGATCAACGCGATATTATTAGCCATTTATGTCAGGGTATCTCCTTCTTGTAAGAAGACTTGGACAGGGTCCGTGGAGGCGTTGCATTATGTCATGAAATTTGTTCGGCTTGCTGTTCCTTCTGCCATATGCTTTGGTAAGTCTTCCTAACTTTCTGACTTTGTTTGTGTGGTAAATGTGCTAGTTCCTATATAATTTCATTGTTTTTTTTTTCTTCTTGGAAATGTGGTCATTTGAAATGATGGTTCTCTTACCTGGTCTCCTTCCTAATCCGAAGCTAGAAACCTCTGTCCTTTCTATCTGGTTAGTATTATTTTCCTTTTTTTCCCTTCAATTATTTTTCTCCATAGTAAACTTTCTTATATACACTTCCTGTTCCTGGCAATTGATTCTTACTTACCATTTGAATTGCCAGCCTCAATACATGTTCTATTGTTTACACGATACCCCTCGGACTCAGTGGCGCCACAAGGTAATTATAAGCTTAATAGTGGACTACTTCAAATTCATTTTTTCTCCTCTGTTGTACGTGCTACATATTTTTGCATAAATGAGCCACGTCATGAACCCACGTGACCAAACTGAACGATATAATTCATCAAGTAATCAAATTTTACATGATCCAAACTTAAATTTTGTTTTCTACATTTAATTTCCATGTCCATTGGAATTGGGTACTGGGCAACCACAAGCAGCCCGTTTAGCCATACGCGTGATCGTGTGCGTGGTTGCTACAGAAGGCGTTATCATAGCGACTGTCTTGATTCTGGGGCGTAACATATGTGATACTGTTACAGCAATGAGGAAAAGGTAGTAAGATATGTGGGAGAGATGATGATATTGCTGGCTGCATCACACTTTCTGGAAGGTCTTCAATCTGTTCTTTCAGGTCCGTACCAATATAATTCTGAATTAAAAATCTGAAACTATTAAATTATTCGGACTTGTTAGTTGTGTCCAAGGTATTGAGCACCTATGGGAACATCAAGAATTGGGACAGAGACGTTGATATAATATGCGTCACCCCACTAAAATTGAAATCATTTTGAACCCACTACAACTTTGTAAATAGCCCCAACCCCCTTCTCAAACTTCAATTGTCTTAAATGTATTGGGACTTCAAAGCTCACAAAAGAAAACTTATTGGAATTAGAAGAAACTTAACATTGAAAGCCTAAAAGATTAAAACTTTACTAGGTTACATGAATGACCAATTTGAATTTGAGAAATTATTTTATCAATTGGCTTTCAATCAATTTCAGGAACTGCTAGAGGATGTGGTTGGCAGAAGATTGGTGCTTTTGCTAATCTGGGAGCTTATTATCTCATTGGCATACCTATTGGTATAATACTGGCTTTTGTCTACCACATTGGAGGAAAGGTAATTTATTTGCAAATTATCAATCCCCTCCCCCGGTCTTACAATTACTCCAACATTTTCCGATTTTTATCAAGAAGTCGCAGTGATGTTGTCTCATGTTTCAATTGTGTGACACAGGGACTTTGGACTGGAATTATTGTGGCAATATTTGCGCAAACATCATTTCTTGCTATCATAACTCTATCCACTAATTGGGAGAACGAAGTGCGTATTACCCTGCTAAAAAAACAAAAAGTGTTCTTTTTTTACTACATTCCCTTAGCGACTTGATTTCATATGTTTTGGTTAACATAGGTACACTATATACTCTCGTAGCAAATGGAATTTTGGTGAATAAAGACATATATAGTGCACCACTGCGACTTTTTCCTGATATAATTTCGTGATCTTTATCATTTTTCAGGCAAAGAAGGCTAGTGACAGGGTATATGGCTCAATGATACAGACAGAACCATCTTCATAAAGTTCCAGTATGTGAAAGGAGTAGCTTCATTTTTTTAAAAATTCTTGCCAACTTATTTGTCAAATTTCAGTGAAGAAATTGGATACGCTTTCACTATTTTAAATTATTGCCAACTTATTTGTCAAGTTTCATGTAACAACTTATTTTCATAGGCCCATGTACAAATCGGGCTTGCATATTTATTGAGTCCCGCTTTTGTCAGTTAGATATTCTCATAAATAAATAACAAATCGGGCTCGCAGATTTATTGAGTCCCGCTTTTATCAGCTAGATATTCTCATAAATAAATAACAAATTGGGCTCGCATATTTGTTGAGTCCCACTTTTGTCAGCTAGGCATACTCATAAATAAATAAGTAAAAACAATCTAGAACTATTTCAACGTCGAAGGGATAGACTAATGGTGAATTCCCATTCATCACTATTCCCCAAGGTTCACTAGGGGTGCACAAACATGGGGTTGGGCTGGGTTCAGACTGGGCTTACACTAGATAATAACGAGATTTGTCCATTTCCAAGCCTGACCCATTAATAATCGGGTTTTATTTAATATTCCCAAGCCCATCCTAATTAGAATTTTAATTTTCTAAGCCCGTCCAACAAGTCCATTTATTTTTCTAAAATATGGTATAACAAACATAAATTAATTAATCATAACAATCACAATAATAATTCACAGCCGTAATAGTATACTTAAAGTTGTAAGTTCTCCCAAAAATATTAAAAACATACTCATAAATTAAAGTGCTCTAAAAGATGAAACTCTAATATGTAAAAACGTCTCTCGAGTATCTCTCATTTAAATTCATACTTCTTCACAACAAATCTTGTAGAGCACAATAAAAATAAAAAGGAAAAAAAAAACCATGAGTTATTATTATAAGATACTCCAGTAGTTTACGAGGGGAAAAAGTTTCAAAGTTTTATTAACAAATTGTTATTATGTCAAATGTATTCTCTACATAAGTAATACGTAGCATTCGTCTTCATCAAGATAAATAAACCCTAAGCAGCTAGGTTCCAGCGATAACATATACATATATACCTATAGTATTAAAATAAAATTATTATTTGAATCGGGCCGGGCCGGGCTGGGTCTTATAGGAATTTTCCAAGCCCAACCCAATTAGTAAATGGGTTTAAAATCTCAACTCAGCTCAGCCCTATGGGCCTAAATATTTTTCCCAAACCCTAAAAAAATCGGGCTGGATTGGGCGGGCTACCGGGCCGGTGTGCACCTGTTCACTATCTAAGGATTGAGCTCGGTAATTGCATATTTTACGTGAGATGGGACGACTACGTGCATTCACTAATTGATGTGAAATTCAAAACACAAATACCTTGAAAAGAAATCGAACATAAACACTGGAACAAAACCATTGAATTCATTCTTTTTCTAGTTATTTTGTGTTCTGATAAGGCACTTAACGATATCCAATCGAGTTTTTTTTTTTGTACATTTGTAGTATTCGACAAGCTCTACGCGGTGAACATCTCCAATCATCGGAAAGGTGCCAGCGCGGCCGCGCCATGGGGCTGCACAGCTCCCCCAATGATATCTGTTATTATTATCAATTGTCTATAGGGTGAAGAGAAATCACAAATACTCCCTCTGTCCTAAATTTTTTTTTTTTGATCCATCCCTCTGTCCTAAATTGCTTGCCCTTTTTCAAAATCTGTGCATTTTGTATGTCAAAAAATGTTGTATGAGCATTCATTTTTTTTCAAATTTTTTTATACAAATTTAAATATCTCATTGAGTACTAAAACTTGGTTTACATTTTTTTCAAAAATAATTCTCATAAAGACCTCAATTTTTCGTGCAAAATGCGCGTCTTCTAAAAAAAGGCCAGCAATATAGAACGGAGAGAGTATGTACTATTTAACGAAAACTACACTCATTTTGAATTACACTAAAAATGACATCTAGGATCCCAAGAAAGAATATCAATGCCAAGCTAGCTGTTTACTGCTTGTTTTTCCAGCGAGTGGTCCTCATTAGTTATAATCCTATATACAGTAATACAAGACTACAAGTAGTGGAGCGTGAGTGTACTGGCCAAAAATGTGGACATTTTTATTACGTAATTTGTATGCAACTGATACAATGCATCATCCCTTCAAGTTGCCTAATTGGACTTACGAGGAACAAGTGTCGTAATCCCATTCTACGCGGACCGGGGGCCTCGGGCACACCCCTCAATTGTCCCATCAAATTATGTTCAAAATATTCAAATAAAAAAATGCAAATTGTCTACTATCTAATTTTGCACGGGTTATATTCTCTTTTGAGTGCGATGACACTAAGGCCTAGTTTGGCTAAATTTAATTTTTTGATTTATTGGATTATTTGGTTTTATCCTTATTCAAATTGGTTTATTTTTATCTTTATTCACAAAACTTTAAGTTTGGCTAATAATTTTATACTTTTTAGATTCCTCTCGTCGAGACAAGCCAAGAAACCTCAAAAAATCGACCGAAAACTAACAAATACAAAAAAAAATTGAATAAGGACAAAACCAAATAAACCAATAAACCATTTTTTCCATGTTAGCCAAACAAAGCCTAAGAGCCTATTTAGCGATTGGATTTGCACTCAAATTTGGCTCAGCCTTAAAGTTGTAATCCAGAGCCCACCTCCAGCCGTTGTTTGACGCACAAATTTCATCCCCAACTCTATCCGGACTATTTTCATTGTTTAGTGTGTAAATCCTGCTTGCTGTGTGTGAGAGAGAGAGAGAGAGAGAGGGGTACCTGTAACAATTGTCATTGGAGCCGCCAATAATTGCCGGAGCTGCTGGGTTCGTCGTGGTTTGATCGATGTGTGGGGGTTCTGTCCGAAAATGGGTAACAAAAGGTGCAGACGTGGGTTTTGTTCGAAAATGGGTAACAGAGAGTGGAGATGTGAGTTTTGCCCGAAAAGTGAAGATTGAAGATGGAGAGGTGCAGTGGGTATAATTACCCTGTGTAGCAATGTCTCACATGATAAGGTGCATGCCTCCTAATTACCTCCAAAACTCACGTATTACGTTTTTAATATGTAATATACTTTCTTTTTAAATGACTAGTGGCAAATTTTATAAATTTGTTTTATATGATTAGTGGCAAATAAAGACTCAATTGCATTTTATTAATTTTAAAAAATTTTAAACTTGTAATGTGACTTATATATTTGAAAAAATCAGGGTTTCCTTAAAATCTGTTAAAACCCAAATAATGTGAATACGAATCACTAATTAAAACAATTAGCAAAGATTCACGCAAGCAGTCAAAACCCACAATACAGAGATATACGTGAAAAACCCTAAATGGGTAAAAAATCACGGGAAGGAATCAAAATCACTATACTCATTGTGCAGTTACAGAAATACCTATCCAAACGATGTAAATCCTCACAAAGTTCTAAGTATCACCTGCCGAGTCACACGTACACCGCACCTAGTGATTTTGATCGCCAACGCCTTGAATCTCACAAGTCTTCTTTGGATACTTTTGGAATCCCACCAAAAGTATTCCCTAGAAATCACTTCTAGATTGTAGAGATCTTCTTGGAGATGATTATGTAGTTGTACGATCGTTCGATTGCATTGAAGCTCCAAGGTAATCACTCAAAAGATCAGAGAATTTCTCTCTCTTTTCTTCCAAAAAGTCGACTGCTCTATGTTATAAGAGATACCCAAAAAATCCTAGCACATCGGTATTTATAATTGCAGAATCGGGCATTTTTGTCAGCTATTTTGCTCAAGCAAAATATCCAGCAAAAACAAACAGAATGTTTTGCTACCGCTTTGCTCGAGCCAAACATTCAGCAAACTCAACCAGACTATTGTGCAATCCGTCTTGACTAAAAAACTACCGCACTCGAATAAAAATACATAAAGAGATGATTCCTTTCCACACCTAAATAGACACTCTAAAAATTAAGATTACAACTCAATGTAAATGTGTGTTTTGTCAAACAGAATTGCCAAAACAAAGAACTCCGGAACATGGTCCTTACAATATTTTTATGTATTTATTGTGTATTTATTTTAATTATTATGTATTTATTATAATTATGATTAAATCAAATCAATTTATCCCCTATTATAACAAAAAAGGGGGCAATTAAGTCTTTTTACAACTTATCCCATCATACCCAACTTCGAAATCTCTCTTCTTAAAATACCATCCAAACACCTCACTAGCAAATCCACCGTTCTTATGAGGTGGGACCACCCTCATTAAAAATTCACATTCAAATCCACCCTCATTACAAATCCACACGAAATCATCTTCGGTTGCCAGACAGGGCGTAAAGTCTTTCTTGTGAGTATTCATGTCTCAAACATTTTCCAGATTATTTTTTTAGCCAATTGAGAGAATTTTATTTTGTGAGAAATATTATTATAAACTACCAGATATAAAGACAACAGAATATAAAATAAAATACAGATGAGAAGAATATAGATAGAACCAAAACAAACGAAGGTTACATATTGAGCGAGAGATTGTTTCGGTCGTCAGATGTCCATGATCAATGTATGAAGTTGAGATGATGCTATCATGGTAGTTCCACGAATTATGCTCTCCCAACACGCAATTAGGTCTGATAAACCATCGAAGAAATTTAAGGATACATCTGATGGTCCACTGTCCATGCATCCCGATTTTTTCAGTATACTAGTCTTATTCTATTGTGCTTCACAAGGTATCTCGTGCTCATTTTAATTTTTTTTCCATTTATACCTCAGCGGATTTTTTGAAGACATTTTTTGTTCTATATATATATATATATATATATTGATTGTTTTTCTTTTTATCGGAATAAGAAAATATATACAAAAATCTCAATAAGGGTACATCGAGAAAAGGAGGAGGAGATATCAACCGAGGTTGAATAAAAGAAAAAAGAAGGGAAAAGAAAAAAACACCAAAAGTACCAAAAGGCGCCAAAACAAAAATAGCCACCACAAACCCCTGAAAAGCTTTTCCAAAACTCTCCTAAGGGGGTGTTCCAATAAGTAGTTTTTTGGTTTTTTGTGATCTTTTGTTTTTTAAAAAAACTCACTTGTTTCACTAACAAGTTTTTGGTTTTTTGATTTTTTTAGTTGTGTTATGAAATTACAAATCTACCCTTCTACCCAAACAATTATTGCTCTCTTTTTTTTAAGGGAGGACAAATTCGTAATTTTACATGATTAAAGTACATGTACTTAATTGTGCAATGATTTAGTTTTTTTTAAGTTAGTGGAATGAAGTGATTTTTTGTGAGATTTTATTTAGTAAAATGAAGTAATTTTTTATTTAAACTAAAACTAGTTTTTTTTTATTTATTGAAACACCTCCTAGCCTACAGCACAACCCTAAGCCGCTACAGCCCAAACAAAGGACCCCGGAAAAAAACCGAAGCCCCACCACCAAAATATCTATTGACAGGATGGCACTGAAGTCTTTCTTGTGACATGTCTCCAACATTCTGCTCTTTTTGAGAGTGAGAGAGAGAGAGAGAGAGAGAGAGAGAATGGAGAGAGATGAGCAAAAACAGCCACTGATTTCAAAAGGGGGAGTGACCAACAGAGAAGAAATTTTGAATGAAGTGAAGAAGCTGTTGTGTTTGGCTGGGCCTATAGTTTCAGTGAATCTGTTACTATGTTTTCTACAGATGATATCAGTCATGTTTGTGGGTCATCTTGGGGAGCTACCTCTTGCTGGTGCTTCCATGGCTACCTCCTTTGCTTCTGTTACCGGCTTCAGCCTCATGGTAATTAAGTTATTGGCTTTTTCTTCTTTCTCCCTGTTTGCCGGCAAATAATTACCTTTATGTGTAAACAAACAAAGATAGAAAATAATTCATTTCGGATCCTTGGGCTGTCCCACGGGACCCCCTTCTTTGTTTTTTCACACCGTTTCATTAAACTTCATTCCATACCCCCAATTATTGGAGACTAAATGAGTTATGTTATTGTTGTTGTTCATTAAACTTCCTTGTTCCTGTATCTTTTAATTTCCGTTTTCCGGCATCTTGTTGTTCGATTTGTCGACAGATACGGTATTTTTGAAATGTGGCCTTGAGCTCCAATTGGCCCTTTGATTCACTCCCACGCAGTGCTAGTAGCACAGTTTAGAATGCATAGCAGTACTACATATCCAAAAAAATACACCCAAAATTTATCAAGAATTTGAAATCAGTACTGACCCAGATTCACTCACTGATTTTAAATTCGGGGCAATTTTCTGGATACTTAGACTTTCCCATATGCATTAGAAAAGTGTAGTGGTTTCCGAAATTTTAATACGTATATGTAGCAGCCAATATATTGGTCTAATACGTATTAGAACAAACGCAATAGGTACAAGCATAAGTACATAACGGTTGATATATTCATTAACCTCGTATCTAAACTTGTTTATTTTGGACTTAAAAGTTTCTTAAATATTGACAAGGATGATATGGATACAATCACTAAAAATAGTTAACATTAATTTCCTTTCCGCAAGGACTTATCAATTATTACCATCAATTACAGGTTCTCTTGTTTGTCACTTTTGGTTTAACAGATAGGAATGGGAAGTGCACTAGACACATTTTGTGGGCAGTCCTATGGAGCAAAACAGTACCACATGCTTGGCATTCACATGCAAAGGGCCATGTTTGTTCTCTTATTATGCTGCATCCCTCTTTCTTGTATTTGGGCCAATACCGCTCAAATCCTTCTTTTCTTCGGCCAAGATCCAGAAATTGCAGCTGAGGCCGGGTCCTACGCCCGCTTCTTAATTCCGACGATTTTTGCTTATGCAATCCTTCAGTGTCACATTAGGTTCCTACAAGCCCAAAACAATGTTGTACCAATGATGTTCAGTGCTGGATTCACAACATTGTTTCATGTTTTTGTTTGTTGGATTTTAGTATTTAAATCGGGACTTGGAAATAAAGGTGCTGCGTTAGCTAATGGCATATCGTATTGGACCAATGCAATATTGTTAGCCGTTTATGTCAGGGTATCTCCTTCTTGTAAGAAGACTTGGACAGGGTTTTCTTCGGAGGCATTGCGTGATGTTATGAAATTCGTTCGGCTTGCTGTTCCTTCAGCCATTATGATTTGGTAAAGCTTCCTAACTTTGTGACTTTGTTTGTGTGGTAAATGTGCTAGTTTCTGTGTAATTTCATTGTCGTTTTTTTCCCTTGGAAACAGCTTGGAAATTTGGTCATTTGAAATGATGGTTCTCTTAGCTGGTCTCCTTCCTAATCCGAAGCTAGAAACCTCTGTTCTTTCTATCTGGTTAGTAATATTCTTCTTTCTATCTGGATGTTGAATGAAAGAAGCATGGTAATGTGCACATAAATCAAAATGATTCTTGGGTCTGCCCTCTCTGATGCCTTTTGGCTTTGATTTGAGGGCATGATTCCGCAGCAAACGCGACGGTTTAGGGAGACCACTGTTTCAGTGGTATTCTGTGAGCAGCCACTTTGTGCATTTATTGCCAAAGGTTAGGTTTGTCTCCAATCCATCTATTTCAGTGGTATTCTGGGAGCAGCCACTTTGTGCATTTATTGACAAAGGTTAGGTCTGTCTCCTATTCATCCCCGCCCATACCCTCAATTATTGGGGACTAAATGGGTTATGTTATTGTTGTTGTTGTTGTTGTCCTATTATCATAGATTTTAAGTGGGGATAGCTCACTTTTGAGTGTGTTGTAAACTGAATGGACTTAAATGGAAACACTTTCCCTTTCTTTTCCTTTAATTGGTTCAATTCTTCTATTGACAACCCAGCCCATTGAGGTGTCAATACGACAATTCTTTGACTGGTAAGAGTATATTTTTATCGGTAAGAGTGCAAATTATAGAATTATCCTAATTGTTTTTCTCCATAGTAAACTTTCTTATATACTCTTCATGGCAATTGATTCTTACTTACCATTTGAATTCCCAGCCTCAATACTTGTTCTGTTGTTTACATGATACCCCTCGGACTCAGTGGTGCCACAAGGTAATTAATAGTTTATTATTGCAGATCAATTTTTCTCCTTTGTCGTACATGGTATTTACGCATAAATGGACCATGGCATGAGCGTGCATGACCAAACTAAACGGTCTAGTCCATCAAGTAATCAAATTGTACATCAGCGTAACTTTATTTTTATTTTCGACATTTAATTTCGATGTCCTAATTCAGCATCAGAGTTTCCAATGAATTGGGTGCTGGGCGACCACAAGTAGCGCGTTTAGCCGTATGTGTGGTGGTGTGCATGGTTGCTACAGAAGGTGTTATTGCAGCGACTGTCTTGATTCTAGGGCATCACGTTTGGGGATACTCTTACAGCAAGGAAGAAAAGGTAGTGAGATATGTGGGAGAGATGTTGATATTACTAGCTCCATCCCACTTCCTAGATGGCCTTCAATCTGTTCTTTCAGGTCAGTACCAATATAATTTTGAATTACAAATCTCAAACTGCTTGTGTCAAAAGAAAGTAAATTATTCAGACTCAAGAATCGCGCCCAAGGTATTCAACGCCTAAGGGAACATCAAGATTGTAAAAAATTTAGTTTGGCATTGGCCTAAATGTAGACAACTTCGTTGGGACTTCATAGCTGACAAAAGAAAACTAAAAATTAGTAGAAACTTGACATTGAAAGCCTAAAAGATATATATTAAACTAGGTTTTCAATCAATTTCAGGAACTGCTAGAGGATGTGGTTGGCAGAAGATTGGTGCTTTTGCTAATTTGGGAGCTTATTATCTCATTGGTATTCCTGTCGGTATAACGTTAGCTTTTGTCTACCACTTTGGAGGAAAGGTAATTTATTTACAAATTATCAACACCCTGGCGGACCGTATTACTGTAACATTTTGTGACTCGATGTTGTTTTTATATCAAGAACCTGCAGTGATGTTGTCTTATGTTTCCATTGTGTGACACAGGGACTTTGGACTGGAATTATTGTGGCACTATTCGCGCAAGCATCATTTCTTGCTATCATAACTCTACGGACTGATTGGGAGAAAGAAGTAAGTACTACCCTGATAAAATATAATGTGTTCTTGTTTTACTGCATTGCCTTAGCGACTTGATTCCATATGTTTTGGTTAACATGGGTACATTGTATAGTCTCGTAGCTGAATAGAATTTAGTGAATATAGACCACTGCAACTTTTTCCTAATACAACTTCGTGGTCTTGTCATTTTGCAGGCAAAGAAGGCTAGTAATAGGGTTTATGACTCAATGATTCCTGTAGAAGCTTGTTCTTAAGGTTCCATAATGAGAAATCTTTACAATAGGAGAAGTCTTCCATTTGTGTTTGGAACTTGAGGAAAGTGAGAGAAAATAAAGGAAAACTAAAAATTTTCCCTCATCTTGTTTGGTTTGGAGGGAAAGAAGAGAGAAAATAAAAAATCTTGGTATTGTGGATAGTGAAATTTTCCTCTCACTTTCCTCATTTTATTTTCTCTCATTTTCTCTTCCCTTCCACATGTTCCAAACATACCCTTAATTTTCCAAGTCACCCAATTGGCTCCATTGAAACTAACCATTCAGCAAATATTCCCTTTCCATTATTTATACAAAGTAACAAACCCTAGCCAACTGAGGGCTCTGATACTAGATGTTGGAAAAAATATGGAAAAAATTCCCACAAGTATAGTCACAAAGGAAATAAAAATTGCAACGAATAAGAACTGAAATGTGCAAACCACAAGCAAACGAGACAACTAATTTTTACACGTGGTTCCTTGAAAAATTTGAGATACATCCACGGGACTGAGATCAGATTCCACTATCACCAAAGGTACTTACGAATGGGTTTACAAGAGATACAAAGATCTCATAAACACCCTAAGGTGTATCCAATAAATTACAAGAAACAAGAAGAAAGATCTCACCAAATTTAGATGAACAAAACCCTCCAAAGCTGCAGCAAATGGAGAGCTCGAAATAGAGGCAAATCAGCTCTCAAAGGCCTAGTTTTTCAAAAGATTTTAGCACCCGAATGCTAAAATCATAATTTTTTGATTTAAAATATCATAATTTTAAAATATCATAATTTTAGCACTTGCGTGCTAATTTTTTTTGAAAAACTGAGCCTGAATCTCTGGTGATGCAGATTCTAGAGATAAATTGGCTTGTAAGAGCATCTCCAATCACATTCTTCATTTTGAAGAACCAAAATAATGTTTTTTTTATTTTTGAAGAATGTTAATATTCCTTTTTACTCCAACCCAATTCTTCATTTTTCCCTACGAAGCTTTCCCTCCAAAATCCCCTCCCAATATTCCCCTCCCAAAACTCCTTTCATTTCTGTCCAAAAAATCTCAATCCCCATTTTTAGATTATTCTCATTTCCAAAATGTTGGTGCCTTCCGAGTATTCTACATTGAATTGAATTCCTAAAAAATTACCATGACATTTGGAGTCAATGTTGGTAGTTGCAAGAAAAATTCAAATTTTATGCTCCAATTTTTTGTTTTTGAATATATTGAATATTAGTCTCATTTTAAAGGTATTTTTAATATATTATTTTGGTACCATTTTTATAAAAAAATTGATCAAAAATTTAAAAGACAAATACATTTTAGATAAAATGAATAGTGCAAAACTCATTTGAAGAATGTTCTTCATTTTTTAAGTGGTTCTTCATATATGAACAATGAAAATTGATTCTCCAAAATGAAGGAGTGAAACGAAACATGGTTGGAGCTCCTTCATTCTTCAAAATAAAGAAATGAAGGCATGGTTGGAGATGCTCTAAGGCTTCCAAGAGAAGCTAATCAAGCATGTGCTAGTCATGTGCCTTCATAACAAAAAATGTACAATCTTCTACCCAAACACAAGCCCAGAAATCAATTCTGTTTGGGCCAAAATAAATTATTGGGCTAATACACAAATTATTGGGTCTCTGCAAAATTAATGAGTTGCTTGCCTTATTTCGGCCTAATGCACAATTATTGGGCCTCTGTCAAAAATTAAAGCGTTGGCACAAACACTTGAAGCTCGTAAAGACTTGGGGACCATTCACGACACTTTTTGCCAGAAGGATTTCTTAAAAGCAGAGTGTCCTTTGGGAAAGTGGTTTCATGGGCACCAAAATTGCAAGTCTAGGCACATTTGTCAGTTGGTGTTTTTATAACCCATTGTGGGTGGAATTCAATCTTGAAGAGTGTTACAAGTGGTGTCGCGATGATTTGCAGGCCATTTTTTGGGTATCAAAGGCTGAACAGTCGGATGGTACATACAGTATGTGTGGTGAATTGGTGTCAGGGTTGAGGGCGGACGAAGGTTCACAAGATTGGAACGAGCGCTTTTGGAATTTGTTTTGTCGCGTGAAAAAGGAGGAAAATGAGAAAGAACATTAGAGGGCTCAAAGAAGCGGATGCTGGTTGGGGTGCATACAATTTTCAGCAATACTGGAGGGATGAGGGCGGGAGCCCCCACAGGATACGAGTGTCCGGCAGTTTGGAGTGCGACTCTAGGAGCATTCTAAATTGTAGTGAAAACTATATTTGAGGGACCTCGATGTGTAATTTTGGCTATAGGTCCGACCTAATTATTTTGCTGTTAACTTGTGATTACGGTAACATGTTTTCAGAGAAAACATAGATAGAGAGGCGAGAAAAAACGCAGATCTCAGAGGGATTGTAAGAAGACTTGTACTCTTGATTTCGATTTCATAGTGAACTGGTTTGGCTCTCGTAGTTTTTTCTCACGTTAAGATTTTTCACGCATATTTGTCTCCTTTTTTCTTTTTTTTTTTTCCATTTTTCATCACATGATTACTTGTTTTTTTGTTCTGTGATTCATTATTTTCAAGATCCGTACGAGTGTTGTGGGGTTGCGAAAATCCTAGCCTAGGACCGAATGGAAGCTCAACTTCGAATTTTGGAACTTAGGTAGAAGTAATCAAAACTTGCAAGCATACACACGGAATGAAGATGACTTGTAGATTTCTTGTGCTACATTTTGCGTAAGCAGCATGGACTCGTTGAAAGAAGAATTTCCCCACTTTTTGCGGGTCATGATAATCCCTCCAATAGTGATGGGTACGCACCTTCTCAACCACTCCCCACCACAATCTCTCTCTTATGTGTGGTGGGGGCACACCTGTGAGAGACGATGTGGTGAGAGTGGTTAAGATGAGTGTATCTATCATTTTTGTAATCCCTAAGCTCATAGAGTTCTAGAAGTCCGTTACTGTTGTAGCTTATTGAGACATTTCCATCATTGTATTTACGGGACCATGCTATGGGTACAGATGTCCGCATACAGAAAATGTACAGATCATGTTCGGGGACCTACTTTTGAGTCTCACACGAGTGATCCGAACCGTTCATTATTCTTAAAACATTTTTCTAAAGGGCCCCACAAAATTTCAATTCAATCGGACGGTTAGAAATGCTCAAACCAAAGTCCAACCGTTTGAAGCAAAAAAAATTTGCTTGAAAAAATTTTGAGTCCCCGAACACGGATTTTGTGTACACGAGCGTCTGTACCCAGGTTTATTGGTATTTATGTGATGTGATTTTAATTTTGCACGTAAGGCACCGTTCGGTTCCTGAATTTGCAGGATTTATTTATGGACATGAAAAAAAAAAAACAAGATGACCCTAAATTGATCAGTAGCTCTTCATTTGGTTTGATCAGATCGAGTTCCCTTATAAATCCTTTCCGTTTTAAAAAAATTTAGGGTCCAAACATAAACCACCAGGGACTTTACAAATTATAATGACTTGTTTATGGGCCACTTGGACTACATGAATACCTTTTCAGTGGCGAACTCTGATCAGAACTTTTTAGGGTTGGTTTGGATGAATTGAAAAAATTAGTTTTTTGATTTTTTGGTTTAGTCTTTGTTCAATTTTTTTTTTGCATTTGTTAGTTTTCGGTCGATTTTTTGTGGTTTCTTAGCTTGTCTCGATGAGAGAAATCTAAAAAGTATAAAATTATTAGCCAAAACTTAAAGTGTTGTGAATAAAGACGAAAAATAATCCAAAAAAATGCAATTTTTTTTAATAAGGACTAAACTAAAAAAAACAAAAAACCAATTTTCTCAATTCACCCAAACCAGTCCTTAGTCTCATTCAGTCAATCTTGGTGAATCATAATTAGGTTGAGTTTTTACTCTCGTCTAAAAGGTATTGTTGATATTATTATCAATTGTCTATAGCGGGACAAAAAATCATTCCCCTCACATACATCACACACGTACAATCTTTGCGAAACTTATTTTGAATTACACTAAAAATGACATCTAGGATCCCAACAAAGAAAATCAAAGCCAATCTAGCTGTTTCTTGTTTGTTTTTCCAGCGAGTGGTCCCGTTAGTTGATACTCCTACATATGGTAATACAAGTAGTGGACTGTGAGTGCACTGAACAAAAAGGTGGACATTATGAAACTGGTCCAATGCATCATTACCTCCTTCAAGTTGCCTAATTGGACTTGCGAGGAACAAGTGTCATAATCCATTTTACGTGCTGCTAGAGACGGGCGGACCCAAGCTTAGGTTCATGCACACCTCTCAATTTTCTGATTAATTTGAAAACTTCCATAGGATGGGCCCCAGCAACTCTCTCGAGTGAAAAAAAAAAAAGAAGAAGGTTAATAAAGTTTCTATTTATGTATGGAAAAAACCCCGTAAAATATCAAGTTATAAATTATTTTTCGGTCATAGTAATAAAATTGTATATGTGTATACAATCCCATATTCTTCTTCAAACTATATATTTTTTTCAATTAATTTAATTTGAAAATAGATGTGATTCAGGCCAACGTTGAGTACAAATCATTTGTCTTCCCCTAACTAGCGACTAAGGAAATTAAGCTCTTTCGATTGGTGCAAAAAATTTTGAAAACTAATCATCGAAGTACACTTTGTATGTCCAAGGGATAGAAAATGAACCTTATCTTATGATTTTTCCGGAACTTGTAGAAACACATGTTTTTTTTTCTGAGAAAAAAAAAAAAAAAAACATGTTCTTGTGACATGTTCCTTTCGTTGTTTCTGCTAGACCATGTTCAAAATATTCAAAGAAAAAAATGCAAGTTGTTTATTGATCTAATTTCACACGGGTTATATTCTCTTTGAGTGCGATGACATTGAATGCTTTCTTGTGAGTTTTCATGTCTCAAACATTTTCCTGATTTATTTGGTATTAGTCTTATTCCACCATTCTTCGCATGAGTGTTTCGCACGATTCTCGTGCTTTTTCTAATTTTGTCTATTTATACCTTCCGGATTTTTTGAAGCCATTTTCTGTTCTATATATGTATTGATAGGATGGCACTGAAGTCCATCTTGTGACCTCCATGTCTCCAACATTCTGATCTTTTTGAGACAGAGAGAATGGAGAGAGGTGAGCAAAAACAGCCACTGATTTCAAAAGAGGGAGTGACAAACAGAGAAGACATTTTGAATGAAGTGAAGAAGCTATTGTATTTGGCTGGGCCTCTAGCATTAGTGAATCTGTTACTCTGTTTTCTACAGATGATATCAGTCATGTTTGTGGGTCATCTTGGGGAGCTGCCTCTTGCTGGTGCTTCCATGGCTACGGCCTTTGCTTCTGTTACCGGCTTCAGCCTCATGGTAATTTCTTAATTGGCTTCTTCTTCGTTCTTCCTGTTTCTTATCTTTTTAATTTCCGTTTTGCAGCGTCTTGTTGTTCAATTTGTCGATAGATATCAGTCTTTTCGAAATGTAGCCCTAAGCTCCAATTAGCGGGCCCTTTGATTCACTCCCTTGTACTAAACGTAGTGCTAGTAGCACGGTTCAATACGCATTAATGCATTAGCCAGTACATTGGTTTCCGAAATTTCAATACATATATGTAGCAACCAATATACGTATTAGAACAAAATTAACCTAATATCAGAACTTGTTTATTTTGGACTTAACGTTTCTTAAACATTGACAAGGAAAATAGTTAACATTAGTAATTTTCTTGCCACTAGGACTTGTTAATTATTGCCATCAAATACAGGTTCTTTTGTTGTCACCTTTGGTTTAACTGTAACAGACAGGAATGGGAAGTGCACTGGACACATTCTGTGGGCAGTCCTATGGAGCAAAACAGTACCACATGCTTGGCATTCACATGCAAAGGGCCATGTTTGTTCTCTTATTATGCTGCATCCCTCTTTCTTGTATTTGGGCCAATACCGCTCAAATCCTTCTTTTCTTCGGCCAAGATCCAGAAATTGCAGCTGAGGCCGGGTCCTATGCCCGCTTCTTAATTCCAACGGTTTTCGCCTATGCGATCCTTCAGTGCCACATTAGGTTCCTACAAGCCCAAAACAACGTTGTACCGATGATGTTCAGTGCTGGATTCACAACCTTGTTTCATGTTTTTGTTTGTTGGGTTTTAGTATTTAAATCGGGGCTCGGAAATAAAGGCGCTGCGTTGGCTAATGGCATATCGTATTGGACCAACGCGATATTGTTAGCCGTTTATGTCAGGGTATCTCCTTCTTGTAAGAAGACTTGGACAGGGTTTTCCGTGGAGGCGTTGCATGATGTTGTGAAATACGTTCGGCTTGCTGTTCCTTCGGCCATTATGATTTGGTATGGCTTCCTAACTTTGTGACTTCCTTAATTTGTGTGGTAAATGTGGTAGTTCCTGGGTAATTTCACTGTTGTTTTTTCTTGAAAACAGCTTGGAAACTTGGTCATTTGAAATGATGGTTCTCTTATCTGGTCTCCTTCCTAATCCAAAGCTAGAAACCTCTGTTCTTTCTATCTGGTTAGTAATATTCTTCTTTATTTCGTCATGGAATTTAATTGGGGATAGTTCACTTTTTCCTTTAATTGGTTTCTCCATAGTAAACTTTCTTATATACTCTTCCTGGCAATTGATTCTTACTTATCATTTGAATTCCCAGCCTCAATACATATTCTATTGTTTACATGATACCCCTCGGACTCAGTGGTGCCACAAGGTAATTATAAACTTAATAGTACACTATTTCGGATCCTTTTTTTCCTCCTTTGTCGTACGTTGTATTTTTACATAAATGGGCCATGCCATGAGCCTATGTGACCAAACTGAACGGTATAGTCCATCAAGTAATCAAATTGTACATGATCCTAATTTCAATTTGTTTTCTATATTTAATTTCCATGTCCTTATTCAGCATCAGAGTTTCCAATGAATTGGGTGCTGGGCGACCACAAGCAGCCCGTTTAGCAGTATGCGTGGTTGTGTGCGTGGTTGCTATAGAAGGTGTTATCGCAGCAATTGTCTTGATTTTGGGGCGTCACATATGGGGATACTGTTATAGCAAGGAGGAAAAGGTAGTGAGATATGTGGGAGAGATGATGATATTGCTGGCTGCATCCCACTTCCAGGATGGCCTTCAAGCTGTTCTTTCAGGTCAGTACCCATATAATTTTGAATTACAAATCTGAAACTGCTTGGTCAAAGAAATTAACTTATCCGGACTCAGTAATCTTATCAAGGTATTAAATGCCTGCGACAACATCAAGATTCTAAAAAATGTTATGGGAGGCGCTTCATCATAGGCAACCCTTTTGACCTTCTACTTCTGTTCGGAGAGAAGGTGAGATAGTTGAACCGCACCTGAACCCTGAGTGTTTGCCTGAGAAAAGGACTTGCACATTTAACATCCACGTTAGTGCCAAGCCCGGACCATTGGGAGTCTGGGAAAGCCCTCTGATTGTCTTGTAAGTTGCCGGAAAAAGATAGTCAAAGTAATAGTTTGAGAGAGAGAGAGAGAGAGAGGCTTCGTGCGTGTATGAGAGAGAGAGAGTGAGAGAGAGAGAGAGAGAGAGAGAGAGTATGTAGAGATTGATGAAAGGGTTGGTGAGTCCCCCTTTTATAGGCAATGGGTGACTTGCTTGCCAAGTCCTTCGTGCACCTCACACACACTGTCCATGCCTGACATGCCATGTGGTCGGGTCAGAGTGTCTTGGGTAGGCTCGCCGCTTCGGCTGACGTCACACCATACACACCTGATAAGTCAATGGATTTAGGAAGACTCTCCAGTCCATCACGTGGTCCTGCAGGCATTGATTATGACTAACTACCTGACACCACGGATAGTATGTTGGGCACGCCTGATGCCGAGTCAACAATACCCATCGATTCGGTGGCTCCGCAAGGCGATAGGAGAGGCGGCAGATACATACCAAGCAGGGTGTTATCAGAACCCATCAGTTCGGCTGACACCGCTCGTGGGACTTGACGGTGATCTGGAGGTTGCTTTAGCATTCTTCCAAGTCAGACATGCATACGCGATGCACACCGAGCCCACAGGTTCAAAAATAAGGTAGCATTACGTTTAAGTGTTTCTCATTTAGGTGTCAACCCGAACCATACCAAGAGCACCCTCGACTCGGCAACGCTGGCAGGGTTCGATACCCTAGCCGTGGTTGAACTTTAGGAATGGTGGACCTTTCCACGACCTCCATACGGCCAATGGGCTTGGCTGAGCCCAATGGACCCCTGCTACTTCGGCCCACTACAAATTTAGTTTTGCATTGTCCTAAATGTAGACAACTTCGTTGGGACTTCATTGCTGACAAAAGAAAACTCATTAAAATTAGAAGAAACTTAACATTGAAAGCTTAAAAGATGAAAATTAAACTAGGTTTTCAATCAATTTCAGGAACTGCAAGAGGATGTGGCTGGCAGAAGATTGGTGCATTTGCTAATCTGGGAGCTTATTATCTCATTGGTATACCTGTTGGTATAGTATTAGCTTTTGTCTACCACATTGGAGGAAAGGTAATTTATTTGCAAATTATTTACCCCCATCCCCAGTCTTATCACTCCAACATTTTCTGATTCTCTGCTTCTGTATGTCAAGAAGCCGTAGTGATGTTATCCCACGTTTCAATTGTGTGACGCAGGGACTTTGGACTGGAATTATTGTGGCACTATTCGCGCAAGCATCATTTCTTGCTATCATAACTATACGTACTGATTGGGAGAAAGAAGTAAGTACTACATGTGTTCTTCTTGTAGTGCATTGCCTTAGCGACTCGATTCCATATGTTTTGGTTAACATGGGTACACTGTATAGTCTCATAGCCAAACAGAATTTAGGTGTACCATTGCAACTTTTTCCTGATACAGCTTCGCGGTCTTGTCATTTTGCAGGCAAAGAAGGCTAGTAACAGAGTTTATGGCTCAATGATTCCTGTAGAAGCCTCTTCTTAAAGTTCCAAAATGAGGAAAAAAAAAAAAATAGCTTCTTGAAAATTGGAATTAATCGCCGAAGGCCTTGAAAATTGGAAGTGCTCCAATCTATTTGGCAAATTTCATGTAACAATTTATTTTCGCAAGAGCAGATAAAAATAGGGTGATCCATATAGTCATATAGTATTTATTGAGTCCTGCTTTTGTCAACTAGGCATTCTCATATATAATGGCTACAACATATTCATTTTAAATCATAAATAAGTAAAAAATAATGAGGGATATATTTCAAAGTCGAAGGGATAAAGTAATGGTAATTTTCATTCATCACTATTCCCTGAGGTTCACTATCTAAGCTTGAGCTCGGTGAGTTCATATTTTACATGAGAGAAGACAATTGCATGTATTGACTAATCGAAGTGAAATTCACTCGTCAAAAACAACAAAAATCAAGAGGAAGACATTGGGGAAGAGAAATGAAGACACTAGGGAACCGGGGAGATGCTTAGAAGAAGAGATCGGCATCACTAGATGGTGATTTACCCTAATGGAAAAAAAAATAGGAAATAACGAAAGAGGTAAGGATTAGGTAAGACGGAGGGGGGAAGATACACATATAAGGATTAAAAAAAAGAAAAAAGTGTCATTATACATCAAACTCATGTTCACTCGTTAAATGCTCGTTTGGGATTGATTTGTTACGTAAACAAATCGAATTTAAACTTTTTTTAAAGCTGATTAAGCTTTAAACTAATTTCAATCAACTTACGACTCGGTTTGCTCGACTTATGATGCTTATTAAACTCAAGTTACTAGAGATTGACTCGTGGTGAAGTCAATCAAAGCTCAAGCTGGCACGCCTCATAAACAAAACCAAACCTGAAAATATTTTTAAAGCTCGTAAGTTATGAAACTTGAGAGCAATCCAACTATCGGCTCGTTTACGGTTTATCAACCTCACGAACCACTAACCACTAAACAACAACACTCTTAAAAAGAGTTGTGGAGTATTTTATCATAATGTTGAGGAGAATTTGTAGTAAAAGGAAATCTCAAGGGGTGTTGGTGAAATTTCTCCTAGAAGTTAATCAATCCGGTACTGCATGCGGCAAACATTTTCTTTGGCGATTCGCTAGCTTCTCAAAACCCTATGGCCCTCCAGATTTGGCAAACGCCCGGATTTGTAATCCTGGGCCCACTCTACTCTGGTGTTTGGGACGCCAAAACACCCCCCGGATTGATCGAAAATTTTCACTGTTGGGAGTACAAATCCGGGAATACCTGAACTAGCTAACGACAGCCTCACCCCTGTCATTACCAAATCAAGGAGGATTTGGTACTAATTTATCCCTCCAAATCCGGGTGGGATCTAGAGCTCAAAATCGGAAAGAATGGGTTTTCCGGCTAAAACTCGACCGAAACAACCAATGGAACTCACCCGATTTGGTTGCTCTACTGTGGTACCCGAAACATAGCCAAAGCTGCTAGGTTTCTTCACCGGAACTCGCCTGCTGGGTTTGTTCGCCGGAGCTGCAGGGGGTTTTCCGGTCCAAATCTGTTTTTGTGGAGAGAGAAGACCACGTTTTCTTCTGCTGGGTTTGATTCGATATAACCAATGATGTAGGAAAATATTCCTGTGTGGTTGTGTCCGAAACAACCACTAGTTTAATTAATTTTTAAATAAAATACTAGTTAATGTCAAAAAAAAAAGTAGTTTAAATATATTAATGCAAATTTTTAATATCTAATAAATACAAGTGTGGTTGGAAATATATTTTTTAATACCTAATAAATCTTAAAATATATTTATGTATTTTTGTGTATTTATTCAATGCATTATGTATTTATTAATAAATTGGGGCAATTTAGTAATTTATCCTCTTATCATATCAAATCCACCCTCCAAATCCCTCTTCTCAAAATACCATCCAAACATCTCACTAACAAATCTATCATTCTTATGAGGTGGGGTCACTCTCATTACTAAATCCATCTTCATTACAAATCCCTCTTCAAATCCACCATCGTTACAAATCCACCCAAATCATCTCCGGTATCCAAACGGGGCGTACAATTCCACTCTCCCTGAATCCATTCCCTCTCTCGATTATAGGGCAAGCAAAGGTGCGATTGTCGTTTGCTTTCTTATGTCTAAATGGAGTATACTAGTGTATGTAAATGTGCATGTGCCGGGAATATCATTTCCGTTTTGATGTGCTCAATTTCGTTCAATGGAGTAAAACTGACGAATCTTTCAGCTTTTCTCTAAATCCAGTATTATTTTTTTTGTGATGGTTTATTGTAATGCCTTGACTGCTCAATATATTGCATGATTATTAGAGTAACTGTGTAATCTGAATTCGCAGTGGTTTATTGGTTTCTCTTTTTTTTTTTTTTTATAATCGAATTCTAGGCCAACTTACTCGCATCTCGACTAATTTTGGGGCCCTGAAGGTAATGACCCTGCATAACATCTTGACTAATACCCGACCTCTGGAGGTAATGATCATGCATAAGCTCTGGAGGTAACGATCGTGCAATGAAACATTTATTAATTTTTGTCATCCAATGAAGCATTTCATGAATGGCCAACTTCTTTTTTTCATCACAAATTTTAGCTCAACATCAACCATACGTGATTTGCTGTGCCATAAAGCGATATATGCCAATCCGCCAATGTGGCCAGCAAAATATCAACTCCAAGTTAATTATAATCAAAATGGTATTTAATTATGCCTCAAACGAAAACTGATCAGGAGTACAAGGTTTATTATTCACATAGATTGCTCAATCGTTACTTTAAAGCTCTGACATTAGTCAAGATACGCGTAAATTGACCCACACCGGACACTAGGTTACCAAACAAAATCTTTTGGAAAAACAAACAAGGACATAACAGGTTTATTATTCACCCGATTTACAACACTTCCAATTTTGGTCTTCTTCATCTTGCCCACCTTCAAATAATCATACAGCCACACTTGACTTCTTTAGCACTCTAAACTGTAACCTTGCACATAGTCATCATACATCACCTTTGATCGAAGAAGAGAAGTAGAATCCCAGGAATTTGAGGAAACTGAATTTGAGTCTAACTGATCATTAGACCACCATATCAAATTTCCCTTTGATCCATCAATTTCCTTGAAACAATCAAATTCAGCTATTGAATCCTCCTGCACTGGTTGAAACCCAACATCAATCTCTCCTTGGAAAGTTTGAATTCCTTCATTTGATTGTTCCATGCCGTCTAATCTCGGCACAATGTTTGAGTCTAGCAGATTTCTTCCATTATTCAAGTTGCCAAGCACCGAACTTTCCAAGAAATTATCCAAATTTAAATTGCTCATTTGTTCATAGATTCCAACCTTTTGTCCTTGACCTAGTTGAGTGCTAGGAGGGGAGATTTGCATCAAAGGGTTAGTGCTACTAACCATCTTTTCTTGGAGGGGAAGCAACTTAGGCCACATTGAGATGTTGTTGTAGAAACATTGATTAGGGTTTTGAAGCTGCATGTGGAGCTGAAGTCTTTCAAGGGCAGAGTCGCTTAGGATCGGGGAACACGATTTTTCTTCTATCCCATTTGCATCTTTCAGATCATGGTTCGTTGATAGACGGTTGATGTTTGAATTTTTGCGTCTTCCGAGCAATTTCTTCTTCAGCCTGGTGTTCCAATAGTTCTTGATGTCATTGTCGGTTCTTCCAGGCAATTGTGCAGCAATAATGGACCACCTAAATTAATTAATCACGTATACAACATCCGATTAATAAGAATTTTACTGATTAAGAACTATTTATTCAAACACAATATCATAGAGGTTTGGATCAGGGAATATTAATTTCTTTAATAAAAGAATGATGGACAAAGACAAAAGACAAGCAAGCTAGGTTAAAATTCATGCCAAGGGGAAAGGAAATGAGACCTGCTCCCTATGCTTATGTAGAGACTGCATATGATGTTGTCTTCTTCCTCGGAGAATCCACCGTGCTTGATGTTGGGCCTTAAATAATTCAGCCATCTCAGCCTGCAGCTCTTTCCGCATCTCTTGAGCCCTACAGTATGAATCCAAAATCATGCATAGTTCGATGAGTTTTCCAAGAACTAAATGCATCTTTCCTATCGTAAGTGATTAATATTTGATGTGACAGTGCTATTTTTTTCACATAAATGAAAAACCCAAATGGAATTATTTTGTTTTTGTTTTTATCGGCAATCTCAAATCATTCTGAATAGAAAATGTGCATAAAAGTTGTATTGGTTAGGAAAACCCTAATAAAAAAATAGCTCATATATATGGGGTGAGAGAGAGAGAGGGATTTACCGATCTTCTGGGGAAGAGCAATCCAGTTATTACCAGTACCATACTTGTCAATATAAGCCTTAAGCTTTGCGTCTTCTTCAGGAGACCATGGACCCTTCTTCACGTTGGCCTTGTCGCAGCATGGAGCTCTACCCATATTACTGTCTCTGTTTGCTACTCTCTCTCTCTCTCTCTCTCTCTCTAAGTTGAAAAATGATGTAAGAAGCTGTGTGTGTGATTGGTGTGGAAAAATGTTGGAGGGGGAATACCAAGCTTTATAGGTAAGAAAAGTTGGCGATTTAATGCTCAAAAGGACCAAAAAAGTCCAACACCAATCACCATCATCTCCTCTAAGTACACTCAGACACTCTCTCTCTCTCTCTCTCTCTCTCTCTCCCCTCAAATTTGGATTAGTTCAATCATTCATTAATATATTGTTATTATTTGCAAGTACACATACTTAAAACTAGAGCACTGACGAACAAGTTTGAAACTTTACACATTGTATGTACAGTTACAAGATGATCTCTCTAAAATAATTGTGACTTCTTACAAATTGACCCGACAAAGATTTGCCGATCCTTGTTTACTGTTCCTAGTGTTTAATTATCACAGCTATGAATCCTTAAGCCTTCCATACTCTTTCGGTAATCCACCCCAGGTTCAACTCAAGTAAGTTGATAACAAATTTGTATATAGAGACCTATTGAAGATAGATTGAAATCTCAATGATCCATGAATTGTATAAATATGGCACGATTCAAATGAAGGAAAGACCCTTTTAAATATTTCTTTTCCGTGAACAACATATTTGGGAAAGTTCCGATATGTTTCGTGTATTTCAAACCCTAACAGATCGTTATATATAATGATGCTAACTATCTATCGTAGAAGTTACATATCTGACAAATATTTGAGCACTTTCTGCTACTTCTTCCCTTTAAATGTGTGAATACCCAAAACTTGATTCAAACCTATCGTACTACCGCTCGATATATGACATAATGATTTCACACATTCCTAAATACACTCTATAAACGAATAAGGAAGAAGAAAATACAATTCATAAACTGGGGTACATAAAGATGTATGATTTGTCAAAAGAATTGCAATCAAAAGGGAACGCAGATTTTCGGAGCTTACACTTCGTGTAATACATAGCAGCTTTTTTTACTCCACTATTATTTTTTTTAATGAAAAAGCAAGGGTAAAGAAAAACCTCTACCCTCTTTGCTTCTCGTGAATACACCTTCAAATATTCGATTACTGAGCTATGTTTTTTAGGTCTGAATAAGAAATAAATACAAGAATGTTGAGTAAAAAAAAAGAGAGAGAGAAATACAGAAAACCCATCAAAAAACTAAAACATAAAACAACAGAATTGCTGAAAATTTGACAAAATTCGGCTAACTTCTCAACATTTTCAATGGAATAATCTTGTGAAAATTCAGCTAATTATCTTTGGCGCAGAACATATCAAAGTTGCAAGTTCTTGTCAAGAAACAACATGTAAATTTTTTTTTTTTTCTCACCAACATATTTTAATCTCAGTGGAAGACTTTTGGGTTTCGCAAGTCCTTTTCAAGCTTTGCCGAGCTTACCCTTGTTTTTTCTCACCTGCAGTTTCATCTGTTTAGAATTTGATAAAAATTAAAATTAAAATTAAAGCGTTGCGCATTCCATTTTTAGGTCAAATTTTCTTTAGTGTCCTACTTTGTTCCGAATAGCAATTTAAGTATAGTGTTTAATATCATCTATCAATTTCAACCCAGCCTACACATTACGGTCCCCTTTAGTACGTGGAAAATTTTTTCCTCAACATATCAAGTCATTGATCAAGTCAAATCAATTATCGAGTTATATCTCTCAACAAAGAATCGACCAAATTAAAGTTGAACACTTCATATCTCAAGATTTAAGCTAGACGCGTGAGATGGAATAAAAATTAGAATCCGGAGCTCTGGATACTTGTCATCAAGAAGAAAAAAGTCAGAACATAATAATTGTTATCAACCCTAGATTACGCAAGTTGGCTAGGGTTTTTGTGTTAAAGTACAATAGAAGCAAGTCAATAATCAAGCAAACAAAAAGTAGAAAAAAACCCCAAAAAAGAGGGGCCTGAGAATTCTAGGCTTTAGGGAGAAGCCCCGATTTCTAATCCTAATTAATAATATTCTAATCCATTCTATAATCAAGAAAGGAGAAGAGATGGGTCCAGAACCTCACTACCAGAGAAATAACAAGAGGAAACTATCCAAATTTTCAAAAAGCACTCACTCCCACATACTAATATTAATATATACTTCAATCAAAACATATACAAGATGGACTTATAGATTTTAGGAGAAAGAAAACATGCTTCTATTTGTCTCTGTCTCATTACTAGAATCTCTCTCTCTCTCTCTCTCTCTCTCTCTCTCTCTCTCTCTCTCTCTCTCTCTCTCTCTCTCTCTCTCTCTCTCTCTCTCTCTGTGCATCATCAAGAAGACCATTGGGCAAGACTTTTGAAAGCTGAGCTGTTGGAGGGTTTTCTTGATAAGAAGAAGATAAGCATGGGGTACTTAGGGTTAGTATTAGGTACTTGTGAATAAAATGCGGAATGATTGGTGCTAAATTGATTGACTTTGCTAAAATGAAAATGGTAAACTAATTTTCTCTCTCTCTCTCTCTCTCTCTCTCTCTCTCTCTCTCTCTCTATATATATATATATATATATATATATATATATATATATATATACCATTTTTGGGCCTTGGGGGTGCTCTTTTATGGTTTTACCAAGTGGCACTCATTATTTGTGATTAATTTTGGTGGTTAAATGAGGTTATCACTTTTATCTCGAAAATATTCTCTCTTTTTCGTACATTAATTGAAGCACATCGCTAAGGGAGGGGAATATGTCAGACAATATTTAAGACTCGAGCCCTTGATCTCTCCTTAAAAAACAAAAAAAATTGCATACTAAGCCGGACCCACGTGTTAGAAAGCAATACAAGACAAGTTCACTCTCTCTTTGAAGGCCTCGAACTTAGGGTTTTGCTGTCTCTAAATATCAGATTCAAAACCTCCCAAGTGTTATTAATTCTTTGGGCCATGAAGGTTTGTCCGGTCTTTAATTAAGGGACCCAGGATTAGTCGGGAATGTGGAACAAGTCCTGCCTCATGAGCTTCTTCTACATAAACACAGATGTTCCTTTCGCATGTGACAATAAAAATTCCCACGTAAATATTAATTCTAAGTCTCGAAAGCTAACCTGATTTGACTTCCAGCTTAATTCGAAAGAAATTAATTTGTTACTTTCTACCTAATTCACCACCTTCCACAATGAATAAAATGCCCTCATTGATCAAAATACCAAAAAGCAAAGGGAAAAGAGAATATTTACTACTTAAAATAAAAAATAAAATGAATAATGGAATAAAAGTCTTAGAACTTCTTGAAATCACTTCTTAAATTTACTTTTTGTAATTTGTGAACAGTCTTCTCTTTTGTTGTAAGCTTTCTTCTTGTACCTAATGTTACCGACAAGTTGATTTTAGCTTTCCAATTATCCATATTTTTCCATAAGTTTAGCCCTGCTGACATATAATGAAGTCCCATTTCACTTCAAATTGAAGCCATTTAATTTCTTATAGAATTCAATTAAGGTTTAATACAAATAAAAAAATCCAACTTTCGCGACCGATCATAACTTCAAAAAGTTAACCCATCATAGAGAAAGACCACTAGGCATATTAATCGTGTATATAGCTAAACTCTCTAATAAATTTCTGTAGAGTGGAAGTCACACAGTAAAGATGAACTTTGAGTTACACGTAAATTAGTCCGAATATTCTAAGTTATAAAAGAAAAAAAGAGTTTAAAGAGAGAAAAACTGTAAATAGTTTAGGCTTTGTTCTCCAATAGATTTTAGGTATATTTTATGAAAATTTCATAAAATGAACATTTTATAGAGGGGTGATAAAATGGAATTATTTTTCCAACTGATAAAATGTAGTGGTTTTCCTATAGATTTTAAAATAATTTTATGAAAATCTCATAAAATCACTTTTACATTTTATGTGTTGAGATTGGAGTGTCATAAAATGTGAGATTTTATGAAACAAATTAAAATCTGTTGAAAAACGAAGCCTAAAGTAGTGTGTAGACCTAGAGCAGAAACAAGTTCACTCTGATGATCCGAAAGGTTGACAAAACATGCTGAGGACCCATCTATACACACCCACATACAAATGTGTGAGTGTATGTTATTTCATATATGTACGTACATTTTACATTCAAATCACCAATCTACAAAATTCATGAGGTAGTCTGTGAAGTTCCACATCAAGTTAGAAAAGAAGTACTGGGTATTAAATAAAAACCTACTAGCTACATGTTACATTTGAGATATATCTTTTGAGGTCACATGATTCAAGCCGAAAGATGTTCATGGCTAGCCAAGTCGAGTCGCTAGATAGTCCTTAGCATTTTGACAAAGATATGGGACCATATATAATTCCGGTCAGTATTTTAATTTAACAATTGGTGGCGTGATTACCCATTTGTTGACCCCATAAAATCTAAAATAGATGAGAGATATGATACTGCTAATTCTCTCACCATTAGCCAGGTGAGCTTACTCATCATGTGAGATTTATGATTAATTAGTCGACCAATAAAAAAGGTCCTATGTGTTTATACAGAGAATTATTATCTGAAAGTGACACTAATGGCTTTTTCTTCACACCATATAAATTTAAGGGTTTTTTTTATGCATTTTCTGTAATTTAATCAGCACAGACAAAACAAACAGGTCCAGTTTGTGAGTCAGTAGTTGTGGAGTCCTAATCCCCTAAGGCTCAGGTTTTTCTTCCTTACAATTGTCAACCCCATGGTTTAACAAACCCATCAGTTTCGGCATCCAAGAAATTGACTTGCCATCTTATCACTTGTGTCAAGTTGTCATCAGTACATTGGTTTGAATTCGCTGTATTTTATATGGGTACAGATTTGGGATTCGTGTGCAGTCACACAGATCCATATATGACCCAATTTGGGTCCTATTAAAATGATCAAATTCGTTCATTTTATTTTTGCTTTTTTGCAATTAGTGGTGCCGATGAGCATCCAACTTGAACCAAAATGTTGACTTCACAGTAGAGTCAAGTTCCGTGTAGTAGGTATCAAATGTTAGCATTATTTCTAGAGAGTGATGAAGTGAGCGAATTAGTGATGGTGTCATGGAATTTGACCCCTGGAGGGATATTATAATAAACTAAATCAACTGTTCCAATAATGAGCACAACACGAGAAGATTGATGGTGACATCAATGGCATTTCATGGGGCACAGAGAATAAAGTCAACAAGGTGTTAGAAAAAATGACCAACGCTTCCTTCTAAACAACGCTTGGGTGGATAGAAATATGGACCCACGAATGTCACAACCGCCACAATGAAGCTTCGTTTTGGGTTGCTAAGGGATTGGTCAAGTAGAATGGTGCCGTACAAGGGCAACTTGTCATTAAATAGAGAAATAGAAAGAGAAACAAAGATCACCTGCTCACACTATAGGCCATCAAACAAAGAGTTCCAAGTTTGATCCTACCACTACCACCACCACCACGCCACCATCAGGGCTACCCCCACCACGGCCCGACCTATAGCCACACACTCCCCCACCACCACCCACCATGGCTACCGCCACTAACCCATCATGACCTTTGCGGCTCCGCCAGAGCTACCTCTATCCAGAAGCACAACCAGGACCATACGATCACCTAGTCACCGCCACAATGGAATCATTTAAGAGTAGAATTTAAACACACTTAATCGCAGCATGCCCCATTCCAAAATTTGACGGCCCAATTAGTAGGCATCAGGAAAAATAATGCAATGCGAAAGCATCAGCAAGCATTCCCTGTTGCAGAAATCACAAGTGGTGAACAGGATGAACATTGCAAGATTATTTCACATAAACCAAAAGGAACATTCTTAACGGGATCATCCAGAATTGGGTGAACATTCATCCATAGCCTCTGGAACATGAATACCTGCATCCATAGGAAGGACACTAATTTGCTAATAATACATAACAAGATAGAATTCAACGTCTGTGAAATAGTACATGAAACGATATCTTAAACTATTACACATTAAACACCTAAAAGTTCAAAAGCCAACAAACTACCTAACCGTACAGACAAGACGTCCTCTTCTTGCATAACTGAGACTCCTTTCTCTCCATACCCAAGTATTTCTGCTTCAAAGTCAGTAAGAATTTCATCTCTCATCTTTTTCTCTTTGTTGTTTTGCGCTTTTCTTTTCTTTATAGGGGTCAAGTAGATACAGTAAGATGGGAAAACATCACAAGTTGTAGAAATAATCCCATAGAAATCCCTGTACATTCTACCTTGCTTCCAACAATATCCCAAGTCACGACAGAGCAACAAAAATACGCCCAAACAAAAGCTTCTACACACGAAATTACTTTCATGGCTCCTCAAGGTACTAGACATTTATTCAGAGAATATCAGAATAAAAAGGCTCTGATCATACCTTTGTCGGGTACCCCGGACAGATGAGGGAAAAAAGAAATAAAAGGAAATTAGAAGTAGCCATTAATACCACCTGCTGACAGATGCATACCCAGATGTTCCATGGGTCAAGTCGATGCCATAAATATGGCTTCTTTTAATCATGAAGCCAATCATCCCTACTTCCTCAACTAACCCTTCACTGACTCAGGAGTTACTCGATCACTGCTCCCTCCAAGAGCATTAAATCCAGACACAGGCAGTGACTGATCAGCAAAATCTATTAGCAGCTTCCTCTGGTGCTCATCGGTGTGTGGAAGACTAGCACGTAAAAGTTCAACGGGCATTTCCTTGCTTATAGACTTCGCAGCTTCAGAACTAACAATCTCAGTGCTTGGCTGATTCTGTGCATACAATGATTGTACTATACTATCATATTTACTAACGCAGTACTTGGTCAGAAGATCAAAGAAGGCATCAAACGATGCCTGCCAAAGGGTAGGATTTGATACGGTACAACTGGTAGCAGCACGATCGGTTAAAAGTTGAGTCGCTCTCTCCAGGACGGATTTTAAAATAACTGAGGCTCCATCTCCAGCATTGCTTCCAAGGGGACGAAGTGGTGGTTGCTCCGATGAACAAACAACCGCAGCAAGACAAGCACTGAGGGCATTAAGGTCCATCCCATTAACACATGCGGAAACTGTCTTTGCAAGATAAGTAATTGTCTCGGTTGCACCAGAATCAGAGGGAAGACCACCAAACAGAAACCTCAAATGACGGAATATTGTCATGCAAACTATTCGTGCAAGCTCTCCACCAGGGAAGAGAAGTTTCAGGTACCTAGAAAGGAGCTTTCGGCCCTTTGGTAGAGAAACTAATCGTAAGAACACAATGTCATCTTTGGGGCCCAGCCCAACAGGGTTCCCACTTTGCCCAAGTGGGTCAACAAGTTGAAGTGAGGTAGCCAGGCCTTCTAAAAGGATATGTCGCTTACGCCTGAGATTGGCCCCACCATCTTGGGGTTGACTAAATTGTAGGAGGCGGTCAATGTCATCCACATCAAGGAGAAGACAGAGACCATCTTCGATAGTGATTCTAGCCGCAAGCATTGGTTCCTCTTCAAGTGGCTTCTCAGACACTTGTTCAGTCCCATTGCCAGAAGCAGAGCAAGGAGGGTCCACTTCAAGGAGAGGACGTGGCCTTCTTATGCAAGAGAAGGAGATACCAAGTGCATCAACATGGAGATGAGGATGTGATGATTCTGAACTATTACGTGATCGAGAAGGAAGCTCCTTTGGGTTGACAGGGCAGAAACGGTGTTTTGATCCCGATTCAGCAGCTTTTTTTGCAAGGCGAGCTTGGTGATAATAATCATCTACATACGGATCGTTCCCATGTGTTGCAGCATGTTGCATTCTGAGAATATTTTCTATTTCTTCAGCAGTCATGTACTTGGATCTGAACTGTGGGCCACTGTTATCAGTCTTAGGGGTACTAGAATTATCAGAACCATGTTGAGACGAACGCAAGTTGTGTCTACCTCTTTGTGATGATTTGAGTCTTTGGTCCCTTGTTTCCACACCGTATTTTCCCAAATGTGAGGGCAAAGAAGGAAGTCCACTAAAATAATGGGATTGCATTGCTGAGAGATGAGCTAAAGATGGTTGGACGTGCATTCTCTGCTGTTGCAGGAGCTGCTGCTGTGTTGGTATTAACTGAGGGGGCAATAACCCTTTCTGGTGAGGGATTTGCTGCCGCAAAATATTGTTTATGAGTTTAGATTGGTCCCCGTGAAATAGGCCAGCATGGTTGGCCCATTGGTTTTGTGTTTGGCTATTAATAGCAAGACCAGAAGGGTTTATCTGAGCCATATTTCCACCGTAATGCAACCCATGATGTAATCCACCTAAATGAAGATTTGAGCTTGATAAAGGAGAAGGGTTTGGGGCAGAAAGGGGTAACTGATGACCAGCAATAAGAGACGAAATATTAAGGTGATTGGAGTGGTTTCGTGGTGAAGCCTGCTGAGATCTGCCACCTGGCGGAGGGAAAGAAGTGAATGATGATTTGGGTACCAAAAGAGGTTCACTAGAGAAGTGTTGATGCTGTTGTTGCTGATGAGGATATGACGAAGTTCTGTACAAGGGATTATGAGGCTGTGACGACCATCTCTTTCCTTCCTGGGAGGAACTTTCACTGGAAAAGTGTTGTTGCTGATGTGGCTGCAGAGGATACGATGATGTCCTATACAAGGGTTTTGTTTCTGAGAGATGTAATGAGGAATTATGTGGTTGTGATGACCATCTCTTGCCTTCCTGGAAACTTTCTGTGTCAAACATATGCTGATCTAGCCAGTCATGGAAATCTGCCTCCTGTGCCCATTCAGTGGCAGATGAACCTGCGTTAAACAACAATTAAAAAATGGATGCAAGGAACGGAAGATTAAAAAAAATCAGGGGATTGATTTTCTAGAAGTGCCGAAAAGTAGGGAATAAAAACAAACATCAGAAAACCAACGCAGAAACAGAGTAACTGCTATTGGCACTGGATGAATCATGAATGTTCAACAGGCTTTATAAATCAAATCTGATCCTGCTGAAACTTGCATTTTATAGCTTGAATTCTACGCGCACACCTCCCTGCGTGCGTGTACACACACACACACACATGTATTTATAAGCTTTTACATGTATCAAAAGCAAACTCCAGGAGAAAGAGCAAACAGCATGTCCCAGTGGTTCAAGGGGCAAGCCATAATTAACTTCACTTCGTCTTCCACAAAAACGAGAATCAAAACCTCCCAACCAGCTCTAAAGTATTACCACGCAGAAATTTGCAACATATAAACTTACTTTCCCTTGAAATTGATCCAGATCCTCGATCACCAATAACCCCAGGATGTCTTGGTCCAGTAACTACTCTGTTCAACTGCAAAAAAGAACTATTTATAGCAAAGCTGCAAGAAGATAAACCAGAATCTTAAAATAATTTGTGTAGCTCAGTAGCTCTGGTGGTGTAATACAAAGCTTTTGGAATTTCAAATACTACGGCACCATTGTTATATTAGATTATGTAAACAATTGTCCCTCTTTGCAGGTCAAATGGCCCACCCCATTTTCTTATCATTTCTCAGTGCCTATTTTTCCATCCTACCAGCTATGTCATCCTTTCATATCCACATACAGTGGAGTACTTAAAGTTTATAATAAACTGCACTTAACCCCTGAAGTAGTGAAGTATATCGTATTATCCTTTAGCCTTAAATTCTGTGCCCATAACCTACACAATTTTCTCAAATTGGTAAATACCAATTGTCATCAAAGTTACTGACTACCGTTAGCAGGTGGCATCAAATGGCGTCGACTGACAACACACGGAGGCACTTGGTCTTGGTGCCCCATTGCATATAAAACAAATACGCCATATTTCGGACCAAAGTTGGGATTGGGCCTTAACTCCTCACTAGTCATTCCCCATCAGTCATGGAAGAGTTATGCTGAGCCTAGGGCTACAAATGAGCAAAATCGAGCAGAGCTTTAGAGTGTCCAGGTTTGTTCATTAAGTTTTTAAGCGAACTCGATCCGAGCTTGAACTCCAAGAAAATTTGATGAGCCAAGCTTTCCTAGGTTTGAGTCGAACTCGAACTTATTCACGAGCCTTAACAAGCCAAAAATATTAGATATTTATGCTCTTATACAAGTCTAGAACTACTAATAAAATTTTCATTTTGTCAATAGATAAGCTCATACATATACAAAATTATAAAAACATATAAAAATGTAATTTTATAGTACTTTTAAAGGTTTATACGTGTACAAGCTATAAAAATTTTACCATGTACATCTAAAAATGTTTATACACATTGAAGGTTATATGTCAAATTTTATGAGAAATAAATATATACTCCTTGTTCGCGAGCCTAACCGAACCGAATATTGTCAAGTTCAAGTTTGGCTTATTTAATAATCGAGCCTAAAATTGAGTTAAGGTTCGGCTTGTTTAGTCCTCGAACCGAACTCAAACGAGCTTTTACCGAGTCAAGCCTCAAACAATCCACAAATGGCTCAGTTCATTTGCAGCCCTAGCTGAGCCTAATTCTGGGCAAATCTCCGCTTTTAAACATGCAAAGAATCTTGAATCCTTAATTCTCAAACTTCCACCAGAATAAATAACAAGCTAGGACATATCTGAAGAAAAATCTTAATGACTATCCATTACAAAATGACCAAAGCAGGTAAAAGCAATACCATTTAACTGCCAAAAACCCTCTAGCATAAAATAAGACAACGTAAATAAACTACCATAAAAAATAAGTAAACAAAAAATAGGTGTTTACTACCTAAATTCCCTAATGACAAGGGAACTGACCTTTGAAAATGTACTTGTCAGATCATCTATATCAGATAGCGATCCAGTAACTGATCCCTAGAAGGAACAAGATAAAACAAAGTTAGACACAAACATCCAGGATTCAATCCCATGAAGCTTCAAAAGTACACATATGCACATTGTAACCTACATCAGACCCCATAAATACAACATATAAACCAGTAGTTTCAGAACTCTGTGTGTGTGTGTGTGTGTGAGAGAGAGAGAGAGAGAGAGATGTCAGTTGTCCGAACATCCAATAAAAGCACCGAAAGCTAGAAGGAAAAACTTACTGCAAAAATCAGAATGTAAGCTTAGATCCAACAGCAAAAGTTTCTTATAGACCTTGAAAAGAAAACAGGATTTTTAAGAGGATCCTTTTGTTTTTCAACAATACAATGGGAGAGCTGTGTCATGCTTTTACCCTGACCACCTTCTAGGGGGGTCCTTTTTATAATTAGTGGTGGTTACATAATGAGAAATGCCCCTGCCCTGATAATTTTTCCCCATTCTTTGACAAGTGATACAGATACTAAGAAGTTGCCAAGGGGCATCACACCGTGTTTTCTTCAACCAGAGGAGGAGTAGCTAAGGGAGGATGCGTGACAGTAATACCTAGCACTCAACATTTCTTCCCAAACCATGCCATATCCATGACAACAACAATGGTCCCCTTCTCACATGCCTTCTTCCAGCACTACATCACGTGGAAACATCTGACACTCCCTGGTTCATTACTCATTATTCCCAAACCCATATACTCCTAAATTCACTTGCAATTTCTAATTGCTTGATTGTTGTGCCCAATCTGAGTCTGATGCAACTATAGCCTCTATAGGAACTTCATGATACTACAATCGATTAAGAAACACATACCAAAAACTCCAAAGCCCTAACCACAACCACAACATAACATCGAAGTTCCTCACTCAAATTTCAACTTCCCTCTTGACAACTCTCTGAGAGACAAGAACCTCTCTTCCTTTCTCAATCTCTGCAAAAACCTTTGAACAGCATATACCCATCTTCAAACTATGATTCCGGCTTAAATGACCTCTCCAAGATCCCACAAACGCAACACTCTATGATGCTGACAAATTCCTCCCAAGTTATGCGACCTCAAAGCCCAATAGCCGAGTCAATGTTCGCTTAGCCCATCAACTTCCGACACAAAAACTTTTCTCACTTATCCTGCTTCATCTATGAAAACGAACAAGTAAGGTCCCTGTCACATAGTTTCCCCACACAAAGTATTGTTGCTTCAACAGCTTCATTTTCCTTGGTCTTCAGCTGCATAATTTTTGTCTAAGGGTTCCAAGTGTAGGCATTCTAGAACCATATTCTTCGAAAAGTTCTCAGTAGCATGTTATTTTACCGTTCATAATTATGTTATGCCCTGGAGGACAGTTTGTCCTCCTTTTGCACTAGTTTCTTTTCTTTATAATAAAATTCTCAACATTTGCACAAAAAAAACAACCAATACTAAGTCCCATGAACTTTCAAACTATCTATAATCCCATATATCAAACACCACCCAGAAAGAAACTTCCACTTCCCCACCCCCCAAAACAAGTATGACAACCTCATGAATGAATACCTCCATTTTAGTTTCTTATGGACAGTATCAACCCACCTTCCCTTTAGATATATTATCAACAACAAAAACTATTTTGCCAATATATTCAAACCAACAACATTTGGTGAACTTGTTTTAAAGCTTCAAAGGGAAACAATCAATAACCTCATCACAGTACTAATTACAAAGCCTTGAAAGAGTATTCTGAAATCAAGCTTGATTAATGCGTCATTATACTACCAAGTTCCAACATTTACACAAAACCACAGAATGGCATGATGCTTAACACAAAGAATGAGGACCAGTAAGACTAGCAAACTCACAGAGAAGGGGAAAAGCAAGAGGAAAGATTGGATGATATATACAAGCAAACTGGAAAAGAAATAGCTTCATCTCTAAAGAGAACATGAACTCATAATTAAATTGAATGCAAGGTTAAAAACATAATCAAGCCCTACCTCTTCCCTATCAAAGAGATGATACTCATCATCACCATACCCAGTGACAGGAACTTCATTTTCTTCATCTTCCATACCCCCCAACTCAACTTCCTCCATGGCATCTTGACCGAAAAATGAGTATTGTGATGCATCAAAGAGAGCATTTTCTACAAGAAAAGTAAAACAAGCTTATAGTTGCAAACCAGAAGATAGTACTCCTTCAACATTAACAATATTCTAGACATAGAGGATGTCAAAAGTAAAAGCACAAACACAATAACAAAAAACATGCTCCTAGACATCAAGACAAAGAGAAAAGAAAATAAATGGCGTATGTCTGGTTTAGGTTATTGATCCAGATTAAATACTAACAACAAAGAGATGTTGTGAAGGTGGGTCTATAACGAAAACCTCAAATAGATAGTTGTCACTTCAAAATGGACATGTACACACTTAGATTTACAATAGTATGCATTCCCATGTTTTAATCCATGCCATAGCAACACACAATACCCTAAGACCATATTTCAGTTGCAAACACAGATAAATCAGCGTGCTCCTAAATTCGAGTGGTCGATGTGAAGTAACTTTTGCCGAGCAGTAGTAGTATACCAAATCAATTCACCCAGTAATACAGTACAAAACAACGAGAATCAGATATCAAAAGGTAAAAACCCAATGGCGATAAGCCGATAACAACAAAAGTATACGCCACTCCATCAGATAATGCCATGAGCCAGAATTTTGACATATCACTGCATCAGTCACTCAATAAAAATAAAGATATCAATAGCCTTAATATCTTTACTCGCTCCAACATATTACTGCAAATGACGTTCAAAATATCGCTGATGACAATAATCATCAATTAACCATCAAGGTTGCAATATAACTCCATCTCATTAACTCAATAATTCTGGTAAATTCGTCTTTATAATCTTGATCACATCAATAAATCTCTCAAAGTTTGCTTATCAAGATCCACAACGTATTCAACTGGATCTTCCCACGTACCCAACCACCATCCGTAGTCATGTAAAAGTGTATCATAAAGCAGTCAATAGAAAATCTAGCAAGGCATCATAATCAAGAAAGTAGAAAATTCCCATTTACTCAACCATTCATGGTCAGACTCGGTCTTACATAGCAAAGAAAATTTTCTAGAAACGAGGATTATTACCAATTTTTTCTTTTTCCAGTAAGTAAAGAAATGAATTAAGAATCGTCAAAAGGAGGATGCAACCCATGTACAAAGCTAGGCAGTAAAGAGCCAAAAAAGAAAAACAGAAACAGGGAGAGACAAAAAGCCCTATTACAGAATGAGCAAGAAACCCACAAAATCCACTTCCCAACCCCCCATGTAGGAGTCAGTAATCCTGAATCCCAACTACACAAGATAGACTAGAGGGAACTCTCTCAACTCTTTGCACCAGCTCCTCCACCCCCAAACACGGGGACAGAGAGAGAGAGAGCTTAATCCACCAAACACGAGATCACAGTACCAGATACAAAAGCTGATCTGCCAAGAATAGACACAAGAAGGCGCTAAAGCTAGAAATCGAGAAAGCGAAAATGATTAATTCTTACATAAAGACAAATTTCAGTAAAAACCCCAAAAGAATACAGCTACATAAGATTTTCGGATACGGGAAGATAAGCTACAAAGGAACGATGAAACAGACAATTTAAGCTAGCACAGAGATTTTCAATGCATATCGTGCTTATAAATCTGTATTGCATACAAGCTAGAGAGAGAGGAAACCTGGGGAGGGGAGCATGATCAACGAACTGCGTTTGCAATCAGACGCGGTTGACTTCGAATTCAGTAACGTGAAGTGAAGCTTATAACCCTAGCACAGCGGCTTTTTACGTGAACGCAACTCGTAGACCGGTTCACGGTTAGGCCACTCTTGTAGAACCGGGTTCCGGTTCATAACTAATGGTAATCATTTCGTTAGATCTAAAACAATCCAAGTCTTAGAAAACAAAATAGATGAGCCAAGTCTTAGTCTGGTTGGTCAATGAGTTTAGTCTAACGCAATAAATTCGGGTTTCTTTCTTGAACTTGGACTGCGTACAAGTAATGTTTTTTAATTCTCTAGTTCTTGGATTTATAGCTGATCTTTGACTGAATAAAAAAAAACGGAATCGAGGTCTGTGTAAATTGGTCCACACGCTCCAACTCTTGGAAAAAAAATAGTTGGAGTAAAGGTGAAGGTAGCACCCCTCTTCGTTTGGTAAAGTAGTATTTGACAATTTTCAATTGAAATTAATGGTGATTGGCCCATTTTAGAAAACAATTATATGGGTTTGGGTTTGGTCTGGGTATGACTTTTGTTGCTCTTGCTTGGAAAGGGGAGTGTACCAAAAAAAAGAAAAGAAAGGGGAGAATATTCGCAGACTTGTATGCTATGTCCTCTCTTATCTTTAAAGTCAAAAATATACAGGTGGCTTTGATTAACCCGTTTTAAGAGTTTTATTTGCTAACTCCTAATTTATTTTATTGAAATGCGTAGGTGATTTACATTTTGTTATCTTAGAATTTGGCATTGTGGCTCCAGAATTTTCATCCAACGCTAACAAAAATACATAGTATATTTATGATAAAAAGTTGTATGAAAAAAAAAAATCTAATTGTGCAAAAGATTTTGATTCAATTTATTGGGCTAGGCTTAACTTATGGGGTTAGGCTTTTTTTTGTTTGTTGGGCTATAACATTGTGGTTCAAATTTACTTTGAATTTCATTTATTTTAACATTGCATGAGTAATTCAGAGTTGACAGTATTAAAAAAAATTAATTTATATCTAAATTTTTTGTTTTTTAGTGCATTTTTTAAACCTAGTGACCTCGCTAGTATCGTAGTAGCGTCGCTCCTACCACTTTCATATTTAATTCCCTTATCTCATTCATTTTTTCTCTTTTTTATTTCTTGTTGATATCCCCAAGGACAATCATCTTTTCTTTCTTTTTTTTTTTAAGTTCAAATAACTTCTATCGTTCTATTTCTCATTATGGCTTTGTTGATCTGAAATGACTACCATCCCTCTCCCTCGGATCATTAGTATCAACCAAATTTGGTAACTAAATCGGGATTCCATTTTGCAGATAAGTCAATGACATATGAAATTTCAAAATAGGATTTTTTTTATGCTGATTATATCAATCCTGAAGTTATCGGTCCCTTTATTCTCCCTTTTTCTATCGCAACAAAAGAGTCATTTTCATCGTCTCAATAATAAAGGTGCATATATCCCAATTGCATTACACTCCAAATCATCTCTTCCTACAAAAGAGTCATCTCCATCGTCTCAACAATAGAGGTGCATATACCCCAATTGTATTATACTCCAAATCATCTCTTCCCAAGTGTTATGCATACTCCACCTTGCTAATTCCAATCCAAAGATTTATATAGTCACACTTGTACATGGACAGACATACAAAGAAAGATGGTATAAGCAATTGGATGCCTTGATGAAAGCTAGTGAAAGTACAAATAGTCGTATCATCAAAAAACGTCAACTAAGACGATTGTTCCTAGAATGTTCACTTTCTTGGTATGTTGTTTGTTAGTAATAAGTCCTTATTGCTTTTTGGGGAAAAAATTAAAAATCCTCCATTCATCCCAATTTATTTTCCATTTTATAAATGTAAACTTTTACAAGAGAAACAATTAATATGGCTTCTTAAATTTTCCTTCAACTGTTTAGGCATTTTCACTCTCATTTAAACGATAAAAGGGAAAAAGTGAATCGTAAAGAATATGGTGTCATTGCGACAAATTCTTATGGGTCAACAAACTATCGGAAAGTGAACAAATTAAGCTGAGAAGGCAGGGAGTTGAAGAGCTCATATCAATAAAACTATGGGTATAAATCAAGAAAAAAAAATTATGAGTATAGCATTTGGTGTACACAAAATATAAACTGCATTGTGCATAGCCCATATCGAGGTTCTACTCAAATTGAAATCGCTCAATTTGTTTAAATTATTTTCTTTTAAGGATCCCAGGAAAAAAAATCAACTTGATTAGTTGTTGGTAGAGACTTGATTAGTTTTTTCTCAATTTTCAGACACAAAATTGAGTAAAAAATCAATTAATATCTTACCGATTAAGCTGATTTTTTTACCGAGACAATGTGATGCGCATTTGATGTGCACCAAAAGTGTAGTAACAATGATGTTCGCTTATGCCGAACTCAAAATTCTTACCTAATCCCGAAATAGTAATTATGGTTAATTTAATTAATTAAGGA